>VDFB02280591.1:0-17345 GCA_007258455.2 Sequoia sempervirens
CACTTTCCTGAAGACGAAGTCGATGTGGCTATAGCAGTGAAGCATGAGGGTTTGTTCGTTGATACATTCAGGACAGCGAACGATGAGTGGCAGTTAGTATCACCTGAGATCAGCGGAAGGATTACTATTGACAGAACACCACAAAACATAGAAAGAGAAGTAAATAGCATGTTTCAGGAGTATAGCATTCTACCGCAGAAAATTAAAAAGGAACTTCCTTTCTTGAGCTTCATGGATTTGCACCCGAGACTTTGTCATAAGACAGAGTTGGCCAGAAAGGAATATCTCACTATAGCTCATGAGTTGTTTACACCTGGAAGGGATAGAGAATCTACACATAAGCATGATACAACTCTTCGTCATAATGATTTGATATCTTCAGTCTCCTATGAAGAAGGCAGAAATTTATGTGATGAATTTGATAGAAGTGCTGATTTAATTCGAGAACACACTAGCACAGCCTTGGGTAATGATTTACCTACATCGTCCTTGCAAGAGGTGGCCCAAGAAATTTCTACCAAGGAGGCTACTTCTGATTTTTATGACAGCGATGATGAAACTTCGCGCGAGCATGAGCCAGCAGCTGTTTCATAGATGCAAAGTCACCCTATTGAGTTGTCACGTGAAGAGACTCAAGAGTTGGGTACTACAGATGCAATTGGTGTTGAGAACTTATATCATGGTGAGTCTGATTTTCCGGATCAGACCTTTGAAAACCAGCTAGAGGATTCATATGTTGATATGGAATCCCAGGATCATGCGTTGGATGGGCATGTAGTTACTGTTGGAGTAGAAGCGTGTGAAGATACTGTCATACCAGCAACTTCTACCGTACCAGTGGAGCCATCTTTTGAGGTACCGAGCAGCAGTACCCTAGATGTTGAGGTGTGCATGGATGAAAGCACACATGATGCTGCTTATCATGAGGTGAGTGATGACGGATCAGCGTCATATCATAGTGCATATGGTGAACCGGAAATCTTGTATGGGGGTTGTAAGCTTCAGAATCCTCATCATTTGGTTGGGCAACTACAAGTGAATGACAATATGATTGCCACCGCCCTTGAGCATTTTGACGTTGCTCGTCAGATGTTGTCTACCTATGGTTGGAGTCCTCCTTTGACAGATGAGCACAGTGATAGTGGTTTTTCCCTTGCAGTGATACATGCACTCCGAGAAGCAATTGGAACGATGAAACAAAACTACCTAAAACTACTTGCGGACAGGGATTTCCTTCTCGAGTGGGATTGCATTTGTTATGATGCATTGAAGGGAAAGGAGGAGCAGATCGATGAGCTCACTCATGAGCTTGAGGTGACTAGGGACTCATTGCATAGCACCCAGTTGGCTCTTCGAGAGTCACAGTTACAGATTGAGAAGCTTACCGTGGCGTTGAGTTTGGCACAATCTTCACCATCTTTGGATATAGTTCAGTCTTCCATGGCAGCGGTTGGTGAGGAGTATACACCCATGGTTCATAGCAATGAGGGAGATGTTGAGGATGTGGTTACATCCATCACGGTTACAGGAGCAGTGGTTACAGATGGGATGAGTGCACTAGATGAGAGTTGCAGTAGGCTCCGTGTTGCACCAGGATCTCTTGAGATTAGTCCCATGATAGGTGATGCACGGCAGATCATTGGTAGTTCCTGTGACATGGTTGTTGATTCACGAGAGAGTTGTGTGACAACCCTCGACACTTGTCCATCTCCACAGAAGATATTCGGAAACTCATCCAGTTGGGAGATTGGTACTTATGTTGATTTGTTTTCCTCTCCTGGAAGCAAATCAATCATTTCATCTGATACAGTTGACTATGATCGGCAGCTGGTTGAGCCAAGTCAGGAGTACAATTCGATTTATTATTCCAGCAATTCAGAGATGGATGATTCAGATCAGGATGGAGTGATTGTGCAGTTTGTGAATAATCCATTATTTGAAATTGATGGTGGTTTGGTCTATGATAACCCACTCTTCGAATTGGAAGCTGATCGTACTCTTGATGCTAGTTCTTGGTTGGGTGATAATCGTAGTGTTTGGGCTTGTTCCAGTGCATCGCAATTCCAAACAAGACTCACAGAGGAGTTTAATGGGGTGTACACGGTAAGGAGTGCTTATAGTTTTTCCTTTGATCCACCTGTACATGACTCATATTCGATGCACAACACTTGTGCACAGGGTGATTCTCTCGGTACAGTCGAGGGGAGTAATTCATTATTGTGTGCAGAGTTACCATCTTCACAAGATGGGGTTGGCGGCTGCAAGTACTCGACTCAGTTGTCTCTGGGGTATTACTTGCAGGGACAGCAGTCAGTTATCCATCATGCCGATATGTATTTGACAGGGCTTGATACTTCTATGTCGCAGATTTTTCATACGGGTACATGGTTACAGGGCGACTATGGTATTAGTTGGCATGATGGCTGGGACAGTTATCACATCCATGAGGGTTTAGCAGAGGACAGGGAGAGATTCAGTGTAGCAGATGCTTCTAGAAGTTATTTTCTCCACATGACAGATGGATGTGAATTCAGATTAATATTAGGATCCCATTGGTGGCTTGATTCGGGTAAGTATTTGATAAGGTCCCCATTGAGCTACTTCACTATTCTCAGCATGGTGAAGTTGGAGGCAGTAGAGCGCAGTGGCAGTCTGTGGATGACAGTCACGACAGACTTTCACTCTGGGTTTGGGATCCAGGGATAGCTTGCGCAGTTGAGTTTTGATGATGCTACGGGAGACAGTTCGTGATGTGTGGGACATTTCACAGTTTTCCTTTTGGGCCTCCCGAGGATTGGAGTTTCTTTGCAGTGGAGATTGCTTGGGGTCAAGCAATTTTAGGGAGGGCGGACTGTCATGTCCCCATTTTTGACGAGCATCAGAGTTCGTAAGATTGGCCTATCAGAAGACCCTCGTAGGCTGATAGAGTGGTTAGAGGGTCGTTTGGGAGCTTGGCTCAGCTTAAGACAGGCAGTGTTGATCAATTGGCTTTCGTTTGGGCTCGATCGGAGACTTCTTGCAGAGTTGCTATTTTTAGCAGTTCCTGGCAGGCAGCGTGGGACCCCTGCTATTTTTAGCAGTATGGATTTGGCAGCGTTCAGGATCACTTCAGAGTTCGTCAGCTTCAGATGGATCAGTTATCGGATGAGTAACGAGGGAAATATTAATATTTAATTGCATTAATTAAATATTAATTAATTAAGGATTATAATATAAAGTTATAATTTTAAATTATAACTTAAGTGATTCTTTTTGAGGGGGCGCCCATCATCAGAAAGGGGCCAGTTATTAATTATAATTCGTTATAATAATTTGGCTGAGAACTATGGGAAAATTAAAAGATTAAAAGTTGAAATAGGGAAATATTATATTTAATTGCATTAATTTTTATAATAATTGCATTTATAATAAAAGTGCCAATTGAATTTAACTTAAGAATTTTTTTGAGGGGCGCCCATCAGAGACCTTAGGGTTTCAAATCTCTAACGCATTGGAGAACGAGCATCTCCGAGAGCGATCAGAGGATGTGAAATAACATCTGATTTATTGCCAACACAGAGGTTTCTTCATTCAGGAGGAATCACAAAGCTTCAGAGATTATTTATTTTTACAGAGCTTCAGCATATTCATTCATTCAGAATACATTCATTCACATAGGCGCACCATATCTCAGAGATTAGGCAGTGAAGACAGAAGGACGTACTTCATATTTATTGCTGCTGTTTTAAAAAGGCCGTACTTTTCTGTACCTGGCCGTACTGTTCAAGGAGAGCCATACTTGGGTTTTTTTCAGAGCAAACATCTCATTCACTTGCAGTCAGATTCCATTCATCAAGGCGCCTATTCTTTGTTATTCTGGAGGCTAGGAAAGAGCCGTACAAAGTTATCTATTGCATGTTGCAGTCCGTACCAGTCAGTACAGCAGGCCGTACTACTGCCTTGAGCCGTACTTCTCCACATAAAAAGAAACGCCTATCTCTTGACTTGCCATCTTTGTCCTCTGGGAGCGCTGGGGTTGCTGGAGGCATTTGGGATCATCCGGCTGGAGGAGGAATCAATATTCATTGCAGCCGTACCTTCTCAGGCTGATTATTTATTGCTGTTTCAAAATCAGGTTTTCAAATAAACGTTTCCTTTTACTTTGCATGTCTCTGGATCATTATTGTACTTGTTTCAGAAGATCAATAAATTGCTTGGCTACCATATTAGCAATAGAATCTTTCGTTTACAGAGATATATTATTTTATTTGAATTTATTATTCAATCTTGGCAAAAATCGCAATTACAATTGTTGCACAAAAACCCACAAAAACAGTCCAAAAACCAAAACTTTAGAAAAATCATCAGAAAGACATCAGACTCAGTAACAGGGGAAACAAGGGGTTTCTACATAAATTGCATATATTGCGATTTCACACTACATAATGTCTCCCCTTTTGACTCTTGATTTAGAAATAGTTTAAACATAAGATGTGAACACCAAAATACCTTCTTTCTAGCAAAATCACAATGATCTCGAGAATAAGTCCACTTCTCTCAAACATTAGCACGTCGCAAAGACACCAAAAGACCTTTTGTCTAGTAAAATTACAATGATCTCGAGAATTTGAGACCATTTCTTCCGAACGAGAGCGCTACGCGCAAACATCTACACAACGCGCTAACACCTCATGAAAAATTGGGCCGTTGGAATATTACATTCCTAGGAATCTGTCAGATGTGCTCTTGTGGCAATTGGGCTAGACAAAAAAGCCACAACCATCTATTTTGGAAAAAGGAAGATTTTTTACTCTCCCCTCTCTCTTGAACACATCACTCTTTGTTCTTGGGTTTTTGCTCTACAACTTTCTTGAAGCTCTACAAGTTTTGAAGCAATAGCACTCATCCAATACTTTGCATGTTATTTTCTTGATTGTGAGATTGAACAAGGCAACTATACTACAACTTTAAATTTCACCTTGGAGGTTGTTCATGGCTTCCTGGTGAGCAATATCTATTTTATGTTGTCTCCTTTCCTTGTTTTGAAATATTTCTTCTTTTTATGCTAGCAACTAGATATTCTTGGTGTTAGCATGTTATGCTTAAATCTATCAATTAAATCAATCATATTGCATTTTATCAACTTTTATTAGTATATCTCTTTCTATCAAAATCAATCTTGGTTGTCCGTGGAAGTCGAAAGATCAAGACGAGGGTTTGACTAAGGCAAGCCCCTAAATAGCCACCCAAACATTTTCCTCTTCTTTTTTATGTGCAAGTATCTAGATTGGAAGAAAGCAAATTTTTAGGTGATATCTATTCTTTTTCCTTCATTTCTTCCTTAGCTCCTTTTTTTATTGTACACTTTTGGTACCTTCAGTTATTTAAATATATTTTGCACACAGTAGGCTCGTGATTTCTTTTCAATACATGTAGGCACAAGCCCAAGATATTTTTGTGCTTTATCATTGTGTCTATACAGGATGACAACGTACCAAGAGGACATCCACACTACGCACTAATGTTCGTGGTTGAGACTTCCAAAAGGCTACAAAATCAACCTTAAGACTTGTACTTTTCATTTCAATAGAAATTAGATTTTATTTTCCAATACAAAAAAAGATATTTTAAAAAGTCTATTATAATTGAATGTTTTATGTTGAAATTGTAATTATTTGATTCCAACTTTCAATTATAAGTATAAAAGGATTTATCAAACTATAAATCAGATTGTTTGATTCATCCTAATGTTAATATAGGAGATTGGCTCTCAAGGAAAATCTTTTCCTTTGCTAGAACCAATTTAATATATTACACATCCAATATTTGTTTGATTTTAGCACCCACCAACTGACATGTTTGAAGACACACTAGGAGATGCATCATTATTCTTCTACTTTATTAGGGTGTTAGGCGGTGTCGGCGGCTCTCCTTGAATGAAGAGTACTTGGGCTCTCCTTAAGTGAAGACTTGGCAACTTTTATTTTTTAAATTTTATGGACAATCTTTAATTATATGGTATGTGACTTGACATATTTCGCAAAACATCCTCCTTGGACAATTAACATTAGTATGACCTTTTGTTTTATAGCCTCTACACCAAACGTCTTTTCCTTCTTCTCTCATGCCCTTTAGCTCTTTCATCATCTTCATCATGTGCTTGCAAAGAGCCTGTATCAATCTTGCTTCATTATCACTTGAATTAAAATCGTCATCATCATCACTTTTCCTCATGTAAGAGAATGTCTTGTTTCCACTTTCTTTGTTCATCACACAATTATATGATCCTCAACTACCTTCATCTTCCTTCATAGTGAGAATATCAACCCTTCAATGACCACCACTTCTTCAAACCATCAACTAGTCCATTCTCAAGTTTGCTTAAGAACTCTGTGAGTTTCCTATTGTAGGCTCATAAGTTCTTGTGTGCACCCTATCGAGTACTATGGATTTCCACAATGGTCTAATTGTCATCCTTGAAGAGTTCTCAATTCCTTAATTTTTCCCATGTACCTTTCTCAAGATTTAGTACATCAGCATACCAGTCAATCACCACTCCTCACAATGTATCTAGAAAGCATCTCAACCAATGTTATTGATTCATCCACCCATTGGAAATCCATATGGTAATGCACATGCTACAACGACAAACAAGGTCTTCAAAATCCTCTCTAGTAAACTTTGGGAACTTTTGTTCCTCGAAAAATGGAGTAGATGCATTACCCATGGAATTTATATGAGGTGGCCCTCCAAATACAATGAGCCTCCTACAAGATGTCTATGTTGGATGTTCCTTAACACGAACACATCCCTATACTCAACCCTTCTTTTGACAATGATACATACTCTATTTTGGTCGACTTCTAGTTCCCCCAGTATTACTCCCTCCTATTGTTTCAACTTACCCTAGGGTTACTACTTGTGAATCTTCACTTATATGAGGTGGCCCTCCAAATACAATGAGCCTCCTACAAGATGTCTATGTTGGATGTTCCTTAACACGAACACATCCCTATACTCAACCCTTCTTTTGACAATGATACATACTCTATTTTGGTCGACTTCTAGTTCCCCCAGTATTACTCCCTCCTATTGTTTCAACTTACCCTAGGGTTACTACTTGTGAATCTTCACTTAGTAGTTCTTCTATTCCACATGTATTTGTTTCATTAGCAGTTTGTTACTCTTTTCTCAAGAGATCACCAGTTATCATGTCCACTGTCTATAAGGAGGTGGCTAGAGCTTTTGCTCCTCCCTGAGAACATGATGGTGGTAGAGGAGAATGTGGAAGATGTCAAGGAAGCCAACAATAGGAAAGGTCCAAAGACTAGAGCACGTGCTAGTGTGGATGACTCAAAATTAGCTACACTTAGAACAGAGCTACAAGAGGTAAACATGGACATTGATACTTTATATACTTCCTACAAGACTTATGCTATATAGTTAAGTTTTTGTTAATTTCTCACAAGGGGACACTGGAAGTCAACAATGCTTATACCCTGCGTCAATTATCGAGTGGAAAGTTGCTAAGGGCAACTAAAAATTATATTATCCATGGTATTAAATTTAAGGGTTCAAGGTTGTTGGTATGTGTAGCCTGATCATGCTCCAAGTTAATATTTTAGTAACTTTGCTTGCTGTGGTTCCCCCCCAAAATAATTAATGGGGGAGTGCAGGGGGGGCGAAGCACCACCTGAAAAATTCTCATATTTTAATTAAGAAAATTTGGTGTCAATTCCCATTGTAAAATCGGTTGAAAACAGTTTGAAAACTGCCCAAATGAATGACAGTTTATGCTTGTTGTGGATTGGAAGACTGAGAGTCGTGTGATGGAAGTTGAGTCAACACGCAGCAAGGTAGCGCGTGAGGAAGCAGAACAGTCACCTGAGAAGTTGGAAGAGCACGCAGCAGTGTGCAGATGAATGTGAACAGTCGCAGCTTTGTGAAGAACATGCAGCAGCACGTGAAAGTTTGTGCGCAGAGTTTTGTGGTTGCAGTTTTGCATTGTACGCAACTGTAGCAATTTGCTGCGGATTAAATAAATAATTTAACTATGTTTTGCTGGAGATTTTAAATAAAAAGATAGTTGTTTGTGGACGTAGCCCAAAGGGTGAACCACCTTTAAAAAAAATTGTTTGTTGCCTCTCTGAGTTTCGTTCTTTCTGTTATTTAATTCTATATCTGCATTGTTAAATTCATTTATTAATTGCTCCAATCCTGTCTGAGATCCCAACAAAGGCAAACTATTGAGCATGGTGATTTTATTCCAAATCTATGATTGTAGCAATTGATGGTTAGATCATCCACATGTTTGATAGGGATGATGAGATTAAAAAATGATATTGGTATGGGAATTGGGGTGTTTCAAAACTTCCTTAATTGGGCTGTTCTCTATTGGTTCTTGTTTGGCAATGTTTTGCTCCTAGTTTGTTCATTGTTTCAGTTTACTCTTGGTCCCAACGTACTACACCCCTATGTAGGTTTGTTTCTGGTGTTATTATGTAATATTTTGCTGGTTTCTTGAGCTGGGCCACTATAAAACTCCATTGCTATTGCCTAAAATATTATAGAGATATCAATTTTTCCTTATAGAGATTAATAGAAATCTGACTCTTGTGTTCATTGGGTTAGTGTTGTGCACTGTTGATGTTTCTACTTTACCCCTCCTTTAAAAGTTCATACAGGATTATACCATTTCATGAATTAAAGTTGCAATCATCTAATAAATATTCTTTAAAATTTTATAGAACAAAATCCATCTTTCATTATAAAAGTGAAATGTTGTTCCATTATTAGTTCTGTTGTAATAAGGTGGTTGTAAAATGTGCTTATTTATTACATATGATCAAACAAGTTTGTCAACATTAAAATATTACATCTTAGTTAGGTTTAATTAGTAATAATTAAGTGGAGCATGCCACCTAATATGTATTAGGTCAACTCCACTATAGTTTTGTTAGTGTTAGTGATGCAGGGGCATCACCCTTTGCATCGCCAATTTTCAGTTAGCACATTTTTGGTTTTAGTTTTGTTTGCTTTGTTGGTCCGTTGACAAGTGGCAGGTAGGAGATGGAATTTTGCTCATTATCATTGCAGAAAGAGAGAGGCAGTTACAAGAAAGTTTTCGCCCCATTTTTATGTGGAGTTACTGCCAGGAGGAAAAGGACGGTTAGGGAAAAAGTGACCCGCACCAAGAAACCAAGAGAGTCTTCTCTTCTTTTGCTGTCAGAGGTCACGGAGTTTTAGAAAAAAAAAAAACAATAAAAAACATGTTGTGTGCAGAGTGAGGATCGAATGATGGAAACAGAGGGGATTGTTCCATGATTGCTGGGCGATCTGTTTTTAGTGTTTGCTTCTTTGGTGATGACTTCGGCCTGTACAAGAGAAGCCAAGAAAAAGATTGTGCTGGCATTGATTGGGGTATGTTGTGCTTGGAATTGGTTTGTTTCCTGCCTGGGAATCAAGTTTGGATCGAATAACATTGTAATCATTTCTGTTTTGTTGATTGCACACTAAATGCAGATTGGCGCTGTGGTTTTTGTTTGGAGTTAAGCATCTAGTTTATCGGTTCAATCTTTAACTCTCACTCAGATCTTGCATCAATTGGGATGTCTATTGGACACCCTGTTTCTTGCATTGAGATTGGGATAATTTTGATCCGCTTGTTGCCTGTATTTTCTGTTTCTTTGCAAAGATTAAATGAGAACAAGTGTTTGCCTTTCCAGGCTGCATGTTGGTTTGGTGTATGTTAAGCATTTTCTGTGACTTATTGACTTGGCTGCATGTTACTTGTGGTAAGGGTAGTGCACAGTGAGGGAAGTCGATTCTTTGGAGAAACAACGATCACTGTATGTGTCTTTGCATTGTTCTTACACAACCCAACCTGGACTCCAGATTTTGGCCAATGGAAATGATTCCTGTTATTGCTGCTTGCTAATATTGTGTATTTGAGAATGTGAGACAGTTTGCCATCAATTAGAAAGTAACATTATTAATGTTGTTAGAGGTTAAATGTGCAGCAATAGTTTCTCACAAGTTCGTTTGGGTGCTTGAAATTTCTAAGGGCCTTTATAAAACCATGGTATCATTGTAATAATCATCCCAAATGCATAATATACTTTGATATTATCATTTCTGTCAATCATGGTGTAATCTACAGTTTTGTGCTTACTGATTCAATAGTAGCAATGCTCAATTGAAAAAATGAATAACTAAGCAAGCGACCATTGTTTTGGCTTCTTGTGAATCCATATATGCATGAACATGTTGCCCTAAGGAACATTCAGTTTAAAAAATTGTGAACTAAGTTTATGTCTCAAACTTTGTGCCATGACCCCAAACTGCTCTTGAGACCAGCAAGTCCTAATGCCTCAAAAAAATTCCATGCTTTAAAGATACTCCAAAAAAATCAAGAAGTACTCATATCTACGTTTATTCAGGAAAAGAATTCCATCCAAATTCACACTAATAAACTATTGGTAGAATTTAGGTTGAAGCATTAGATTACATACAGATACATTAATGTGAAATAAAATAAAAGCAGTGGCAAGATTCACACACTAAAAGGATATTTTGGCAAAGACTTACACAAGCAATGCTAGCAGTCACATACAAAGGCCACAGGAGAATGGTTGTTGCAACACTTTGACATTTTAGAGCCATAAAATTTGATCATGCAACAACTTTATAACTAATACAGTTCCAACTTCCTTGAGAATTGATCCCCATACAACATAACATAGATTCAATGACAATTGCATACAAAGTGACTTTTCACTTCACATTCTTAAAGACTGACTTTTTAATCCAGAAATTCTCATATGACTCTAGTTATTTCCATCTACGTTTCACCCCAAACTTGAGACATAGCATTACTCAATAATATATTACTCATAACCTTATTTCTGATATTATAACAATGTATCATCTAATGGCCACACCATAAAATTATAACTGAATTACAGTACCTGATCAAGGGTTTTGTACTGATCCGTTATATGCAAGAAATTTTGTGGGCGCTTATGGGAAGGACCTGTAAAGTTCGGAGTGTCAATTCTGGACTCTGATGATCGTGGAGTTTCACGCTTAGAATTCAAATCTCTCGAATCCTTATTACCCATTCTGAATAAAACTCCAGCGCAACATCAACTTAATGAATTTTGGCATGCAAAACTGTCATAAGAAACCATAAAGAAAAATCACATTCAATGCAATATAAAGCTGTTAAGCCAAAAAGTCACAACTTCAACATAGAATATTGTAAATATACTTTATGGAGAAGAAAAACAGTATGTGGTTGAGAAATCAATCAAGACAAAGATTTTCCGCCAGGTGCACTCTGTATAAAGTTGAAATCAGTATGCCATCAATCCTTTTAGATATAAAAAATAAATGTTACTGATTTGAGTTTCCTGAAAAGATCTGCTACATATGTTTATTGTTAAAAGCATGTTTCAGAACAAATGTGAAATATTATTACCATAACAAACAGGATTGCACATGATACTACATGATTCAATATAGTTGATGGTAAAGCCATATAGAAATGACACAAAGATTCCAAAGAATGCATTCCAAAACTGCTGAACAAATAACCAATGGTAGTAAATATATTGAAATAATCATGCACAGCACACATCAATAAGAAATTTGACATGTGTATCTATCTCAGTAAAAAAATATATATAGTAAAAAGAATTAAAATAAAATCCCTAACAAAGAGTTTAGCAGTAGTAAGGTCTGTACCACACTGAATTGGATAGCCCCCAAAATGATGGAGATTGAAATGAGTTTTGATGGAACCACAAACACTGGTCCTGTTCGGGCAGGCAATGGAGGGCATTTTGGAACCAGTAATGATACTCTTCAACTGATGTATGGTGTGGACTTTAGCTCATACTCCAATAACAAGGCTTTGCTCGAACAGAGAATGGGGAAAGACAAAGTCACAAAACATTTTAACCATGGGCTGGCCTTATATTTGAGATTGGGTAGCACCATTAGAACTTCACTGAGGCACCCCTTTGATCATAATTTTACATCATTAATTAGACATGATTTTAAGGGTGATGAACATCTAAGTTAAGATTTCTAATTATTTATTTGATGAAATGGGCAGTTGGCATGAGCCCAATTGTGTTCCTATTTTTTGCATTTATTATACCACAGTAGCAAAGGGCAGTTTCTCATCTTCAGATATTCACGGTGATGACTGTTTGGAAATCTGATAAGTTGAAGAAAAGTTCTAAACCCAGGCCACCAGGTGAATCTCAATATTTAATTGTGGAATTCCTTTTTATAATGTTCTTCAATCATTTAGTGAAAGAAAGGAATTTCTTGTCAAAAAGTGCTCCATCACATTATGAAAAGTATATGAGTCATTTCCTTTTCAATTCATAGCATTTGTTTGAGCCACAAATAATTGTCACGGCTCAATGTCAACAATTGATGGCATGGACTAGTATTTGTATTGTATAAATTTGAGGATGGTGATTAATATAAAAAAGGTCTTAGTATTGGAAAATTGATAGGTTTTGTGATATCAATGATATTGAGGCTGATGCAGATTCAAATCCTTAAGGTGGCCCATAAAACCCTTGGACATGTGGCAAGGTTGTGACATAATAAACATGTGTTACATTCAAGAGTCATCCATACATAAAATCTTAAGTACATGACACCATATTATCCCACCCCGTGATAAGGCCAGCCTATATCTTCTCCGAAGATTCACCAAACAAAAATAAAGTATTCCCCTCATCCTAGGTATGCTATGTTGACAGGGGTTTCTTTCTATGACCACTTAAATTTTTCCCTTTCACTGGTCCTTAGGTGGTAAATTATTATTTTTTAGTTTCTAACAGATCCATCCTTGATCCTAAGACGTTAGCCTGTTTGATTTTCAATTGTAATTCTATTGTGACTATGAATAAATAAAAATTCTTGTTGTTTAGTTGTTCTAAGTTGGGTTGTGTGTTTATTCAATTAGTTGCATGGTTGGATAATCCTTCATTGGACCCTTTGGCTATGACTGCATCAAGTGGTACCAAAGCAAGTCAATGTGATTTTCAGAATGAGTTTGATAAAGAATGAAGAAGACAAATAGTTGGCATATTGGCCTAGCTTGGGATTCATAAATCATGATATTGGTAAAATTAAAAGAGGAAGTGTGTCATGAACATTCCAACATGAGAGTGGGGGGCAGAATATTCCGATGACTTGAATTGGTTGTAAACATATAGCCAAATTAAGGCAGTCCACAAGAAACTTGTAGGCAAAGCACCAACAACGAGGTAGTTTGTAGGAGTAATTATGAAAAACCCACTGACTTAAGGTAACTTACACCAAATCCAATATGTCACCACAGAGAGCACGACATATTGTTAATGTCGTTGATATGATGGAAGAGATGCTTGAGATAATGAAGACTATGAAGATTCAAATGGATGCCTATGAAGAAGACTATAGGAGAAACCCTAACACTAGTAATGATGAGAGCAATGAAAAATAAGTTGGCCCTATCGAGCAAAGTGAAAGTGAATAAGACAAGGAAGAAAGGATGTTGAAGGCTATATCAAGTATTGGTAAGACCACTAACATAGATGTTCCAAATTGCGCTAGTAGTCTAAATCCTAAAGAATTGAGAGATTGAATAACTGATTTAGAGTAACATTTTGAGCATGAAGATATTGAAGACAAGGATAGGGTGAAATTTGCTAAAACTAAGTATAAGGGTCATCCCACCATTTGGTGGAAATAAGTTGAACTGGAAAGAAATCGGAAAGTTAAACCTAGTATTGGGAGATGGGACAAGATGGTGAAGAAACTGAAATCTAAGTTTATTCTTACAAATTATCAATTAGAGTTGCTAAAGGAATTGCTAAAGCAAAAGAATATGCCTATGAAAGACTACATTGAAGAGTACAATCAATATCAACTAACAATCCATTATGGACATCATGATGGAGTGAAGAAAGTGGCAAGATATTCATAATGGCTTGAGAGAGTCAATCCATGAAAATATGATATGTTAAATATCCAGGCAATAGAGGAAGCATACCAGATGGCCCTAACTACAGAAAAAAAGTTGAAAAAAGGATTTGAAGATGGGAAGAATTGACAAAGAAGTAGAGAAGGAAGGTTTGAGGAGGATAGATCTCACCACAGCAATAGGAGGCCATATGTAGGGAATCCTAAGAGTAATAATCCATATTACAGAGAAAGAAGAACTAATTCCCACTAAAACAGCAATGAAGGCAGGAATTCATATTAAAAGGGTAGGGATAATAGAAATTTATATCAAAATGACAAAATTGATGGGTATGAAAGAGGCAGAAGGAGATATGGTGGCGGCAATGGGAGGCCCTTCAAGGGAACATGTTTAGATGTAGATAAGGACACTAGGCGTTTGAATCTCACCAACGTCAAGGAAGCCCTAACAAGAAGCCAAATGGGAAAGCAAGCATTGTGCATGTTAATAAGGAGACTAAGGGATCTTTAAGCTCTAGGGATGAACCGATACAAAGAATGAATTTGTTCATATTACATAACAATATGCAAATCAGGAGGTAAATGCTATGAATTTTTCATAGAAAGTGGCAATACATATAACTTAGTGTCTAAAGAGATGGTGGATAAGCTAAAATTGGAAAGGGTTTAACATCCTAAACCATATAGGATCACCTTGGTTGCAAACAAAACTTAAGGTATTGGTGAAAGAGTAATGTTGGGTCAATCCAAGATAGATACATACCATGAGGAAATGTTGTGTGATATAATGCCAATGGATGTGTGTCATTTGCTGTTGGGAAATTGTGCCAATTTGAAAGGAGTGTTACACATGATGGAAGAGTGAATACCTACAGCCTTGCTATGAATGGTAAGAGACACAAGTTGATTCCACTAAAAGAAAGAGAAGGACAAGTTTGCGATACAAGGGAGATACTGTGGGAGGAAGTTTCAAAGTTGTTATGAGAGTACAGATATTATATCAATTAACATGCCAAATGGATTACCACTGGTATGGAATATCAATCACCACATGGATCTAATCCCAAGGCTAAGTTTTCCAAACAAGGCAACACATAGGATGACATCCACAAAAAATGAGGAGTTGAACTAGCAAATGCAAGAGTTGTTGCAAAAAGGACTAATCAAAAAGAGTTTAAGCCCATGTGCAATACCCACAATTCTAGTACCCAAGGAGGATGGTGAATGGAGGATGTGTATGGCCTATAGACTCACAGAGAAATAAACAAGATCACTATAATGTACAAATTCCCATTACCAAGGATGGATGACATCATGGATTGTTTAAGTGGAGCAAAGTATTTCATTAAATAGTGGCTATCATTAGATCAAAATCAGAAAAGGGAATGAATAGAAAACTGCATTCAAAACAAATGAAGGACTCCATGAATGGTTGGTTATGCCCTTTGGGTTAACTAACAGACCAAGTATGTTTCAGAGGTTAATGAATGAGATCTCAATACAATTTTTGGGTAAGCTTATAATTGTTTACCTAAATGATATTTTGGTTTCAATAAGACTAGGGAGGAATACCTAGAACATATCAGTATTGCAGTGGTTGAGGGAAGAAAAGTTGGTGATCAATGTGAAGAAATGCAACTTCATGAAAAAAGAATTGGTATACTTGTCATTTGTAATCTCAACTAAAGGATTGAAAATGGGTACAGAGAAGGCCAAAACAATTATTGAGTGGCCTACACTAGTAAATGTTGGAGAGGTAAGATCTTTTAATGGTTTAGTGAGTTTCTATAGGAAATTTATCAAAAAAATTAATAGTATTTGTGTACCGCCAATGAAGACAATGTGAGGAGACAAGGAATTCAAATGGACATTAGAAAAAAATAGGAGTATTGAGTTGTTGAAGTAGAAGATGACAAAATAGCTATTGTTAGCAATGTCAGATTTCAACAATGTATTTTTTGGTGGATTGTGATGCAGGAAAAAGTGCAATATGGGTAGTGTTAAGCCAAGAAGGAAGACCAATAGCATATTTAGTGAAAATTTGAATGATGCCAGAAGAAGATACTCAATATATGGTCAAGAATTCTATGCCATAATTCAAGCATTGAAGATGTAGCGACATTATTTATTACCAAAGGAGTTTGTGTTGTACCTTGATCATCAAGCATTGCAATATTTGAACAGCGAAGGTAAGTTGAATCAAAGACACATGAGATGGGCTGAGCTTATGCGAAGTCGTGTTTTTGTGTTAAAGCATAGGAGTGGAAAATCAAACAAGGTTGTTGATGCATTGAGTAGAAAGCAAAACTTGCTAGCAAAGATGAGAATCAAGGTTGTTGGATTTCAAGAATTAAACCTTTGTATGAGGATGACCTTGCTTTTGCAAAAGCATGGAAAGCATGTAATTGATTGATAAGAATGGATTGAAATAAGTGGTTGGATTACTTGATTCACAATAAGATGTTGTTTAAGGGTAATTAGTTGTGCATCCCAAGAAGCTCAATGTGGAAGAATTTGATCAAAAAGAAACATAGCGGCAGTCTAGCAAAACATTTTAGGCTAGATAATGAGAGTCATTTTTGGCCACAAATAAGGAAATTTGTTCAAGGTTGCAAGAATTGCCAATTGGCAAAGGGTAGCAATCAAAGTGTTGGTTTGTATTAGCCATTACCAATTCTAGAGAAACATTGGGAGGATATAAGTGTGCAATATGTATTAGGATTGCAAGAACGCGAGGGGATATGATTCAATGTTTGAAGTAGTGGATAGATTTTCTAAGATGGCACATTTCCTTCCATGTAAGAAAAACAATGATGTGATATATGTAGCTAATTTATTTTTCAAAGTAATGAGATTACATGGTTCGTCGAAAAGTATTGTTTTAGATAGGCATACATTATTTGTTGGTTACTTTTGGAAAACATTGTAGAAGAGAATGAAGACAAATTCGATATTCAGTTCAGCTTATCACACACAGACTGATGGAAAAACAAAAAGTTGTAAACAAGAGTTTAGGTAACTTGTTGAGATGTTTAGACAAAGAAAAGGAAAAAAATTAGGATATGATCTTAGCAGTAGGTAAAATTTGAATATAATAATTTACTAAATAGAAGTATAGGAAAAATATCATATGTGGTTGCTTATGGTAGTAGTCCAAAGATTGTGTCAAAGTTGAAGGACAATAGTAAGCAAGACAAAAGGAATGCGAAAGCAATGGAGTTACTAGAAAATATGAAGAAAGTGCATGCAGAAGTAAGACTTGACTTGGACAAGATGAATGGTAGATATAGGGAGAATGCAGATAAGAAAAGAAGGCATAAGGAGTTTGTAGTTATAGATGAAGTAACAGTATACATCTGAAAGGAAAGATTTCCATA
>VDFB02280592.1:0-17867 GCA_007258455.2 Sequoia sempervirens
ATTCTTCTAAGTGCTGTGCGGATTCTTCTAAAGAGCAGTGCGAATTCATTAGAGACAGAATTGTTTACTGTCAAGTGCAGTTTGTTATCAGTCTCTATATATTGTATAAGTGCTGCAAATTTGGCCTTGATATTGGCCTCATTGTAAAGAGAATTGTTGCCTTTTTTAATATATATAAGAGAGATCTTTGTTGCTGGGTTTTTCTCCCTCAAGAGGAGGGTTTTCCCAGGGTATATGCTGTGTTATTGAGTCTAATTTTGAAATAATTTTCTGTGCACTTATCTGATCACTAAACTTAACATGGTATCAGAGCGGGTTTGAAGAAGATCGTGATTAGATTTGTGCTTTCACAGCATTATTCTATTCTTTGTTGAAGGTTCTTATCTATCTTCACAATATTCAAAATGGTGAACGGATTGAAGATCGAGGATAGACTTGATGGAGCCTCAAACTACACCTCATGGAGATTCTGAATCATGCTTACATTAGAGGAGAATGATTTGGTTGAATTTGTGGAGTCCAAGGTTCCCGAACCTGAAGAGGAAGAAGAGAAGCTGCAATGGAGGAAGAAAGATATCAAAGCAAAGAAGTTGCTAGTTGACTCCGTTAAAGACCACATCGTCCCTATTGTTTCCAAGTTGAAGACTGCAAGGGAGATGTTCAAAACCTTGGAAGAAATGTATGAAATTAACAACACCAGCCGGGCTCTTGCCCTGAAGCAACAACTTCATCATGTGAAGATGTCGAAAGGAGAGACCGTGATCGCCTACTTCATGAGGATTGCAGAATTGAGAGATCAGCTCTCCACAATTGGTCATATGGTTGAAGATAAAGATTTGACAATGCTTGCACTCAACGGTTTGCCATTATCTTGGGAGTCCTATATTCAAGGAATTAGTGCAAGGTCTAAACTTCCGAAGTTTGATCGTTTGAGGGCCGACTGCATCCAAGAGGAATCAAGGTTGATGGCTAGAGGTGTTGGCCCAAGTTCTTCTAATCAAGAAATCCATGTTCTTGCAGCCCAAGCTTCGAAGAAGAAAGGAAAAGGTGGAAAGAAGGGACACTTCAAGAGGAATCGTGATAAAGGAAATGATGATGCTTCCCCTCCCAAGAAGAAGCGAGATTTGTCTAAAATTCAATGCTTTAGGTGTGACAAGTTTGGTCATTTTGCTAAACATTGCCTTGACAGACCTAAGCATCAAGCCTCCGTTGCAGATGTAGAGAATGTTTCTCCTCAGAAGGATGAATATCTGTTTTGCTCAGCCTTGTCAAGCAATGTTGCCACCGACACCAACACATGGTTGATCGACAGTGGTGCTTCTCGTCACATCACCGGGTTCAAGGAGCACTTATCAAGCTTAGTGAAGAAAGACTCTTTGGAACAAGTTATCATTGGAGATGATGCTAGCTACACCGTGAAAGGGATTGGGACCTCTACTCTCCATTTGGATTCAGGTATTACACTTCAGTTGAGCAATGTTCTTTATGTTCCAGGGATCAAGCGCAATCTCATCTCTATTTCAGCCCTAGAAGATAAAGGATATCAAATTGCCTTCTCAAAAGGAAAAGTTCTTGTATGGATGGAGAACTCTAGCTTCAAGGATGCTCAAGTTATTGGAGTTAGACATGAAAGTCTTTACAGGGTTTGCACTCGTCCTCTACAAGCCTTGGTTCATGATACTTCTTCTCTATGTGATCTTTGGCATCGAAGATTGGCGCATCTACACTTTCGTGCCTTGCCTATTATGGAGAAGATGGTGACAGGTCTACCTAAGTTCGACAAGGAGCATGAAGGCACTTGCAAGGGATGCGCTCTAGGTAAGAATGTAAAAGCCACTTTTCATAGTAGTGAAAATAGATCTAAGAGTATTTTAGATCTCATCCATTCAGATTTATGTGGTCCTATGTCTGTTCCATCTTCAAGTGGATTTTTGTATTATGTACTGTTTATTGATGATCACTCTAGGAAAACATGGATTTATTTCTTGAGGTCTAAAGAGTCTGAGGAAGTATTAGCTAGATTTAAGGAGTTCAAAGCATTAGTAGAAAACCTTTCTGGTAAAAGAATTAAGGTCCTTAGATCTGACAATGGTGGAGAATACACCTCTGGTAGTTTTCTAGACTTTTGTACCGATGCAGGGATTAAGAGGGAGTTCTGTGTTCCCTATAATCCCCAGCAGAATGGTGTTGCAGAAAGAAAGAACAGGACAATCATGGAAGCAGCAAAGGCCATGATTCATGATCAAGATTTGCAGACTTTCTTATGGGCAGAAGCCTCCAGGACAGCTGTATATGTACAAAACAGAAGTCCTCACAAGGTCTTGGAGAATATAACTCCGGAAGAAGCCTTCACAGGGAAGAAGCCTGAAGTCAATCACTTAAGAATCTTTGGATGTCCTGTTTATATCCATGTTCCGAAGGAGAAGAGAACTAAGTTGGAGCCTTCTGGCAAGAAGGGCATCTTTGTGGGCTATTGCGAGACATCTAAAGCCTACAGAATTTACATTCCAGGACAAAAGTTGATCGAGATCAATAGGGATGTTACTTTTGAGGAAGACATTGCATTTAGGAGATCCAAGGGCACTCACATGGAGTTCAATAATGAAGAGTCTCCTCAGGATATGGAAGTTGACCATACTCCTGAGATTCAGAGGGAGACTGTTGAACCAAAAGAAGATGCTGATCCTGTTGAACCCTTGGAGCCTACTGATGGGCCTACTGACATTGTCATTGGAAGAAAGAGACCTCTATGGGCTAGGCGTACTATGCAAGAGGCAGAAAGCTTTGCAGCTCCTAGAGGCACATTCAGAGAAAGTAAAAGGCCTCATAAGTTCTTCAATTATGTTGCCTTGATGAGTCAGATTATTGATTCAGAGCCTTCATGTGTTGAAGAAGCATCCAGTCATCAGGTTTGGAGAGATGCAATGGCAGAGGAGTATCAATCAATTCTGAAGAATGATGTTTGGGACATTGTTCCTAGACCTAAGAGCAAATCAGTGGTATCTTCGAAATGGCTCTTCAAAATCAAGCATGCTGCAAATGGGACCATTGAGAAGTATAAGGCAAGATTTGTGGCTCGAGGGTTTTCTCAGAAAGAGGGAGTTGATTTTGAAGAAACATTTACTCCTGTTGCTCGTTACACTTCTGTTAGAACTATCATTGCCATTGCTGCATCGAGAGGATGGAAGATTCATCAGATGGACGTGAAGACAGCTTTTCTCAATGGCGTAATTGAGGAAGAAGTTTACATTGAGCAACCTGATGGTTTTGAAGTTCATGAGAAGGAGTCACATGTGTGTAAGCTGAAGAAGGCCTTGTATGGTCTTAAGTAGGCTCCTCGTGCTTGGTACGAAAGGATTGATCGATACCTATCTAGTTTGGGCTTCTTGAAGAATGATGCTGATTCAAATCTCTACTTCAAGGTAATCAATGGTGATGCATTAATATTGGTTTTATATGTTGATGATTTGATCCTTACTGGAGAAGATCACCTGATTCTCGAGTGCAAGAAGGAGTTGACTTCATAATTTGAGATGAAGGACCTTGGGCTCATACATTACTTCCTTGGATTAGAAGTCTGGTAGAAACCAGATGAGATGATTCTAAAGGGGAAGAGTACACCATTGATATGTAAAGAGATTTGGTATGATGGATTGCAAATCCATGTCTACACCCATGAAGACCAACCTACATAAGTCGAAGGAGGCTGCAGCTAGTTCAGACTTGGTGGATCCTACATTGTACAAACAACTAATTGGATCCTTGATGTATCTAGTTAACACTAGACCTAATATTTGCTATGCAGTGAGTGCACTTAGCCAGTTTATGTGTGATCTGAGACAGATACATCTTGTTACTTGACTAAACATATCTGAGAGATACTTAGGTAGCCTGATTGGATATGGAGTTGGTATACTTGAGATCTGAGACTTGGGAGTTACATGGTTTCTGATTGATTGGTGATTATTGTCACCGTCGGAAGAGCACCTCACAGTTTATTTGCTTGATTTTGGAGTTATAGCTATGATTTCACAGTGCGGCGAAGGCGGTCATAGCATTAGCGAATGCAGCCGGTAGAGTACATTGCAGCTTGTATGGCAACTCGGGAAGCAGTGTGGCTTCGTAAGCTCCTTACAGGATTGTTTGGACAATCAATGGAGCCTACCATCATCCATTGTGATAATTAGAGTTGCGTGAAGCTTTCTGTCAATCCTGTGTTTCATGACAGAACGAAGCATGTTGAAATCAAGTACCACTACATTAGAGATATGGTACTGCGGAAGGCTGTACGGTTGAGGTACATCGGCCGATGGCTTGAGATGGCGAGATATTCTCACCAAGCCTCTCTCTAGGATAAAGTTTGTATACTTCGAGATAAGCGGTATGGTGGAAGAATCGACCTTGGCCCGAAAAAAGAGTCTACCGATATCGGTGAGCCATTCTATCTTTTACCATAGTATGGTTGTAGCCATTATGGTAGATATCGTGTTGAGGCGATATCCGATATCACGTTGAGGTGATATTTATCTCTTACCATAGTATGGTTGTAGCCATTATAGTAGATATCGTGTTGAGGCGATATCCGATATCACGTTGAGGTGATATTTATCTCTTACCATAGTATGGTTGTAGCCATTATGGTAGATATCGTGTTGAGGCGATATCCAATATCACGTTGAGGTGATATTCCTTTGTTCACCATAGCATGGTTGTAGCCATTATGGTTGATATCGTATTGAGGCGATATCTGACATCACGATGAGGTGATATGTCTTGAGCAGCTGGAAGTGTGCTCCTTAGCTGAGAGGGAGTGTTAATGTTTCAAGCTGAAATATTAGAACCCAAATTTTTTCGTTTTCAAATTCAAATTACAAGCGGTGCACTTTCGTTAAAGGTTAGAGGAAAACCAAAGCGTGCAAAGCAACTCTAACGGAATAAACGATGATGGCGAGCATTGGTCAGAGGATCTAAATCAAACTGCTTATGCTGTAACTCTAACCAGAATGGCGCCGATGATGGCGAGCATTGGTCAGAGGATCTTCTACTCTCAATACAGAAAGGAACTCAACGTCAAGTATGTGCTACCCAATCCCAGGCGGAGTGAGGGGCGACCATATGACGGAGTGATTACAGAATTTAATGCTTGAAATAAATGTTGAAACTGGAAAATGCTCGACACCCAGAATGTGCTTGCTGACCCAAGATGGGAAAGTAGCTACCATAGGGCGGAGATCTATCTATTACAAACTTCAAATGAAATTGAGCATTACAACTTCGAATTAACAAGCTTAGGAATAACTGCCAGTACTACTGTCAGTTTACAGAGAGAAGATTATGCGCCTGTTAAGAGATTAGAACTGGAAATATTCACCAATTACAATACAATAATAATTCCCTTGATTTGATTCAAAGGGCCACATCAAATGCTCACACTGAATTGGAAATAATAATTCTGTTTTCTTTGTTTTTCACAAATCTGTATTTTGCACATAAAAACCAGCAGCCTATGAAAGTAATCAAATGCTCATAACTCCCTATCAACTTGCTCAAATTGCTTAACACCTGATGCATAAGACTCCTATGATGATGGCGCTCAAGCCAACAACTTAATTCAAACTTAAAATGCACCTATTAGTCACTGCACAAATCCCAAGAAATGCTAAAAGGTACGGCCTGCTGAGAAAAGGCGATTTCACTTTAAAATTCAAAGACTTGACAATAAATTCTAAAACTCTGGGAATATGTTGGCTCTTCCACCAAATGGAATAAGACCATGCCCTGAGCAATATTTTTTGTAATTTTTTTTGGATTATGGAATAAACTATGAATGCCAAGCAAACTTGCAAAAACCAAAAACATCTAATATGCCAAAAACTGAATCTACTTGGACAAATGCAGATTACAATGCACAAATCCCAATGCACTCATAAACTAGACTAAAATCACCACTAGTTGTCTTACAAACAAGAAGCGATGCCCGAGCTAGGAGGCCTTCATTCCTCGAAGCAAATCCGCAACCATTTCGGCAGCATAACAATAGCATAGACCAAAGATCCCCAAAATGATGCACAAGACTCCTCTTTATAAGTTTCGTTTGACTTCACGAAACCCTAAAATCAGCTTTTAGGTCAAAACCTCTCATCTCCTCAAGATGGCGTACTTCTCCTTTATGGCTTAGATTTGATATTTTAAATAAATATCATGCTTGATAAATTCGCCCTTCATAACCTTGCTTTGACTTTGCAATAATTAAAATATTCTTTTAATGAGGGCGCCACCCTCAAAGACCCCCTTTTTAAAACATCTTTAAGTCATTAATCTAGGCCCATGGTCAACGTTAAAATATAATATTTAAACGTGACTTTTTAATTAAATGACTTAGCTTATCCCTCCGGAGGTGCCCTGAAGCCAATACTGAGCCAAACATCTGACCAAACTGAAGCAGGAAGTCAACCGAACTGAACTCATCTGGAAAGCTGCCAAAAATAGAATTTACTAAAAATAGTAAATTCCAAAAAGTGCTCTGAATGCCGAGATGAACATACCGCTGCGAAGCCCTCTGAAAACCCAGAAGGAATCCGCCATTGAATCCACCATCTCTGAGCCAAGACCTCCTCAAAACTAGGAAACCCTAATTTTACCTTAGGCTAGCCGAGGTTTTCGAGGAAAAAGGCCAGCGGTCACATGAGCGATCGAGGTTTGAGAAGGGGACATTACCACAAGCGGCCATTAAGTAGCAACTTCCAGCGATATCATTCCTTGAAGAAATTAGATAATAGCCAAAGGCTATCTAATTCATAAGATCTCTAAAGGCACGAATTAGAAGTCACTTCGATTTGCTAAAAGAAGATAAACATTAAATGATGTTTCATTATTATTTGTTAAATATGTTCTATTCTTCAAGAGGCGTAATTATTTAATAGCCGACTTCATTTAAATGGCGTGTTTTTTTAAAGAGACGTCTTTGCATAAGAGGCCGACGTTGCATCTTGGAAGATCACATCCATTGGATATATCCTATCGATATCTATAAAAGGAGATCACTATTGTTACTTGAGATTTATTAATATCGATTTATAAGCAAGTTCGAATATCCATCTATATCTAGTGCGAATTCTTCTAAGTGCTGTGCGGATTCTTCTAAAGAGCAGTGCGAATTCATTAGAGACAGAATTGTTTACTGTCAAGTGCAGTTTGTTATCAGTCTCAATATATTGTATAAGTGCTGCAAGTTTGGCCTTGATATTGGCCTCATTGTAAAGAGAATTGTTGCCTCTTTTAATATATATAAGAGAGATCTTTGTTGCTGGGTTTTTCTCCCTCAAGAGGAGGGTTTTCCCAGGGTACATGCTGTGTTATTGTGTCTAATTTTGAAATAATTTTCTGTGCATATCGATCACTAAATTTAACATAGCAAAGGATGCTCATTATCAGTTCAAATCAAAGATGCTATAGAGGAGGTTGGGCCACAGAATGTGGTGCAGGTAGTGACAGATGTGGCCCATGTGTGTAAAGTTGCAGGGAAGTTGATTGAGGCAGCCTATAGACACATTTGGTGGACTCCTTGCTGTGTGCATGCTATGAATAATGCACTTAAGGACATGGGTAAAATCAGCTAGATCAAATCAATTGTGAGTGATGCTAGAGATGTGCAGATGTTTATCTGCAACCACCATACTTCACATGCACTTTTCAGAACCTTCTCCAAGAAGGAATTCCTGAAACCTATAGAGACTCGGTATGCATCATACTTTATTCTCTTAGAGAGGATGCTTGAGTTGCAAGAGCCATTGCAAGTAATGGTAATGACAGCAGAGTGGAACCGATGGCCTGAGTCGAAGACACAGCAGGGGTTGAGGGTTAAGGAGGTGGTGAAGAATGATGTCTTTTGGGCTAATGCCAAATATATTGTCTCCATCATTGATCCAGTCTTCAAAGTTATTAGATTTGGGGATTCTAATGCACCTTCCCTTGGAGAGGTATATCAGTGCATTGATTCCATGCTTGATAAAATGAAGGTTGTTGTGTGAGAGAAGGACCCCACAATGCAATTCTACACGAGCATATTTATCCAATCATTCAGCGTAGATGGGAGAAGCTCAACACTCCCTTACACATGGCTGCCTATGCATTGAACCCAAATTGGTACGTGCCACATCCTGACAAAATGACACCTATAGAGGATGTTGAGGTGAAGGAAGGGTTCATGAAGGCCATTGACAAAATGTATGATCACCAAAGGCCAGCTTGCTTCGTACTGATTGGACAAAATTTTCCACTTTTTGCGGATATTCAAAGGTGGCCAAGATAAATTTGGAGACTATGTCAGAGGAGGACCCCAAGTTGTGGTGGACTATGCATGGGCCTAGACCTTTGATTACTACTCTAGCCATTCGTTTGTTGTCCCAGGTTTCTAGTTCTTCTGTTGTTGAGAGGAACTGGTCTACTTATAGCTTTGTCCACTCCGTTAAGAGCAAAAGGCTTACTTCTAGGAGGGCAGAGAAGCTTGTGGCTATACATAGTGCCTTGTGTCTCATTGACCGCAACACAACTACATACAAGGAGAGTCTAGCAGCTAGATGGGATGTAGAGCCAGAAGAGCTAGCACAAATAGATGATGATCCTACACAAACAGGGCTGATTGGTATTGGTTTAGATGAGCTTGAGCATGTGCAGTCCAGCAGTTCCAATGATGAGCAAATTTACACCAAGCTTGGAGATGATTAGATCATTAGTATTTTGTTTTTCAAGTTTGAAATTTGATCATTGTTGATACTTAATTGTAATTGTGATTCATCAATCATGATTATGAAATTCAAATTATGAAACATCTAGTTCTCGTTCCAATGTCTATATTTTGATTTTCAATGTTCAATAGTTCACTAGTTTAATGAAATCATTGCAATGTGTTTAAACTTTTAAGTTTTAACTTTACTTATTCTGTAGGCTTCAACAATGTTGTACCCAAACCAATTTTTTTGCTTCATTAAGGCATTTTGCTTCAAAGAGTCTAAACCTTGCTAAAATGATGTCAAAACACAGTTTTTGGGCAAATCAAGAATGTAATTTGAGTCAATGTGATGTCTAGAAGATACTAGTGAAATTTGGAAAAAATTGAAAATTAGGGCTTTTAACTCCTGTTTCTGGTCCCAAAACCCTAAAAATAGAAACTTGTCAGAATTGGCTATAATTAATTTTGATTGGCTTATTTCACATCACGATCATAGTGGTGAAGTCAGTTTCAGTTAAAAGTCGGTTTAAGGCTGGTGGGTAGTTTTCACTTTATCAGCAGAAAAGTTAGCATCTCTAAGTTCGTCAATGGCAGTTGCCCAGTACCAAGTGTCAAAATCTGAGCCTAAAACTCAACGCAGAATGTTCTATGATGAAAGATGCTGAAAAAGATGCTTCACAATGGAGGGGATTTTCAAATGGTGAAAAGTGCAAAAAATATTATAAGTTTGGAAACGCTTCACTTTGTAATGTGGGAGACATCTGTGCAATCAACGTGCAAATCAACTTTATAGTTTCCATACATGTGAAAGAAACTTAGGACAAATTTTTTTCAATTCTCAAATTACAATCAGCAATGCAACACACCCGTTAGGGTTAGATAAATCAAACCAGCAGTTACAATATAACTCTTTGCCAAGAATGCGCACTCAATCTCAACAAGAGAGAGGTTGTCATATGGCAAGAGGATCGTCAGTACAATAAATCAGAACTGCAACTGAAAGTAACTCAACACCAAGTATGTGCTACCCAAACCAGAATGGAATGAGGCGACCATATGGTGGAGATTTAAAGAAATACAAATGCAACTTCGAAATAAACTCAACACCCAGAATGTGCTTTCAAACCCGGAGTGGGAATGGAGCTACCAGAGGGCGGAGATGTAAGTTATTACAATGCAATTCAACTGAAGATAGGCGGCAAGCCAGCCTCTTCCACTTATCCAGTGGGCATTACAAGCATGATAAAGCAAGACTAAGAGAAATGCTGACAGTACTACTGTGCAACTTACAATATATTGAAGAGTGCCTGCAAGATCAAGGATTAGAACTCCGCAAAGTGCTGCAATAGTAAATATGTCATCCAATAGATCAAATATGAATTCCTAACACCCACCCTTCACTCATACACAATTTTCTCAAGTCTGATATGACAGACCAGCAACATGAATATCAGAACCAGCAACACAGAATCCTCTCAAAATGCTCATAACTCACTCATTTCTAACCCAAACGACTTCAAATTTGATGCAATAGACCTTCAAAATGATGGCGCCTAGTTTAGTAATGAGAAAGGGCAGCTAAAAGTGGCTAATAATTAATGGCACGGATCCCAAAGCACTCCAGAAAGGGCGCCCTACAAAGAATGACGAATTTGCTTTATAAAATCATAAGCTTCATATTAAAATCTGCAACTATTCATGGAGGGTCGCTTCCAACAGAGAAAACCAATGAGACAATACCCAGAACAACTCTTTTTGTATTTTTTGATTTATGAGTGAAACTATAGATTCAGCCCTGTTATCAGCAACTCCAGAAAATGACATAAAATGTAATAAACCAAACTACATAAGCAAACCCAAACTACAAATGCAAACCTCACTACAAAATGTCACTCAAACAAGCAAACCTCTCCACTAGGTGCTATCTCTCAAGCACGAAGTCGAGCCAAGGCTAGGAGGCATTCATTCCTCGAAGCAATCCAGCAACCATTTCGGCAGCATAACAATAGCATAATCCAAAGATGAGAAAATGAAGAGCAACTGCCTCCTTATATAGACTTGAGAAGGCTCTCCAGAAACTTCTAGAAGATGCGCCCTAATTTCATATTTGAATTTGACTTCTTTTCCCTCCAAGTTTGGGCGCCCCCTTTCATAATGTTCAATCTTGACTTTTATTAAAAATCTCCTCTTCATAAAATGGCGTCCCTTTCTCCAAGAAGTATTTTTGACTTTAGGAATATAAAATATTTCCTTCATGAGAAAATACCCCTCAAGGTCCCCTTCTTTAAAACAACTTAAAGTCATAATACTAGGACAAGGGGTTATTTTATAAAATAAAACATTATTGTCTTTAAAATACTTATTCCTCCAAAATGAACCCCTTACGCCAAAAATGAGGGTACTGAGTGAGGGGCTGGCACGATGTGGCACTGACTGTAAAGTGATTTTCAAAGTAGTACGATTGGAATGTTCCAGGATCAAGCCGTAGATTTCCATTCCAGAGGCTTTCGAAAACCGAGAAAGAGTCAGCAATCCAAAATCCCAAACTTCGAGATGTAGCCGTCATAACTTACTAAAAATAGTAAGTTCGGAAAGGTTGCCCGAAGCAGTTGCAAGTCATACCTCTGCGAAGTTCTTTGAAAACCCAGAAGGAATCCAGAATCCAAACATCCATACTTAAGCGGAACCTAAATCTTGAAAGAATCCATCAAGCGGTAGGAAACCTAGAATTACACTTGGCCCGACTACTTGGAAATGATTACGGGAATGGGCTCACCCAGATCAGCCCCGAAAAGTGAAGTGCTAAAAACGGGGACATTACAGTCCGCCCTTCCCAAAATTGCTTGTCCTCAAGCAATACCATCATAACTCCCGAAAAGTTAAGATTGATCCATACCAAAACAAGTATGATCCTAGGTTCCCAAATCCATCTCAGGAAGGACCCACTATGCCACTACTGCACTACTCTGATCACATCAGTAAAATCATCATGCCAATGCTGCACTAACCTCCCTTGTAACTCCAAAGTGTTACCATCCATGATACTCAAATTGAAAGATCTTAAAGGACTGAGATCAAAATCATGCAACGTCTCACCTACAAGATGCCCATAGTCAACAGTAACAATCATACCACTGTCAACCACAATTCTAGGCAAGAAGAAAGATAGGCTACTCAACTCAAAATCAATCTCCTCAACATACCTCCACATTGTAACAAATGAAGCCCTGATGGGAAAATTGATATCTTCAAATCTTCTTGCAAAGAGGAAAGCAATCCTTTGCAAGAGCTCAACAAATTCAGCCTCATGTCTTCTCCTGGAGCTACTATGCATCAACTGAATTATACCGACACCACCATGAAGACTTCTAATCACTCTTACTGTTCCAACTCCAAGAGTCTCAGAAGGGAAAGCCAAAACATGTGGAAGTTCGTTGTCCAAAACCAATATAGTAAAGAAACTATCAAAATTTGCTTCACAAACCTCCATAGGATGAACTCCAATAGTAGAATAGGTGCGAAGGAACAAATAATCTCTGCTGTTCAAGGCCGAAGTCAGCGAAGTGCAATCTGATTTTAGTACCTCACACAAGAAAAAACAGCAGCACCAAAGAAATTCCCAAGTGTGAGTGTATGATATGAGCATAGAGTTGCAAGGTAACACCTCAAAAATGGCCGGAAAACAAACTAAAGCAATCTCCAACTGAAAACTACCACCTCGTTGGCAAGTGGTGATGGGAAAACTCTCCCAAACGAGAGTAACTCCACAAGTAACAGGGCTGGTCTGCCTCCAACCAGCAAGCTCGAGTCTCAAAATCTGCTCTTGTCTTAGCCAAGGATCAACGCCAAGAGCAACCAATTGTTCCTCTTTCCAATCCATACTCAAAACTTCTCTCCAATCCATTTGTCGATGAACAAACGGAACCAACAAGGGGCTGGTAAAGAAAGTAACAACATCATTAATACTGAAATTTTGATCCTTATCCTTCCAAAAGTCCTTTCCACAAGTAATAAGCTCTATCAACCCATATTGAGAATCCCAAGCATGGATACCCAACTGAAAGTGATTTCCAACATACTGAAAAGAAAACTCAACACATCCCCAAATGCTATTAAGGATCAAGTGCATACTGAAGAGATTGATGCCTCCGCTAGTGAACCCTTGAAGCCTATCCATGAAAGCTTCAACAACATTGGAGCATGAAATATTAAATGACCTCAAATCCAAATCCAAAAATAGCCTTAATATGTGCCAAAGTATTGTTCAACTAAAGCGATGGATTGACAAGCATGCAAACACCAAGTTCAGGTCCATCTTTCTTCCCTTCTTCATGAGTAACAAGACTAAAATCTTCGCTTCTTGCTGCTGTAATGGGGTTGCAGCGTGACTACAAAATTAATGATGATGTCCCCACTCTAGTCCGGTCACGATCACGATTAGTATTGTACTTTTCTTGGACCCTTGTGGAATTCTTGGATTAGTTAAATTCGATGGTATTTTATACGGAAGTTCGGTCGATTTCATTTTCTGAGATCGTGGATAGGCTCATTGCAGGCCTTGGCAGTACGGGAGTTTCTTTGCTTCTGACGGCATTGAATTCTGTTGAGAATTGAGGGAGATAGGCTTACTTAAGTGATTTAAGTTAATTTTTAACTTAAAGTCTTTTTATAAAGTCAAATTGACTTTATAATACTTATTTCACTTAAATTAAGTCTAAAGTGAATATTTTAATGTTATATCTTTTATTCACTTAAAGGAGGCGAAAAAAAAAAAAAAGAAGACTATGGAAAGTGACTTAAGTTTAGTTTCATAAATTTAAATGAGCTAAAGCCCTAAAATGTACGGCCTTCTTAGGGTTTCACCTCTTTTGCTTTATAAGGGATTTGGGCAATGAGAAACTCACCTTTTTGAATATTTCAACTTTGCCTTGGAGGTTTTTTCCCTTGCTTTCAACCTGTGACTAGGTTTGCAGCAAATCCACCATTGGAGAACGAAATCTCTTCAATGTGAGCACTTGTGAAGTTGTGAAAGATCAGCTGAATTAGTGCAGATTGAGAGAGCTTCATTTCAGAAGTTTTGCAGTGCTTCAACAGTTTTTTGTAGTGTTCTTCATCAAAAACAGAGGGTTTATTAGTTGCTGTTCTTCCTTCACCATGGCAGACTTCATGGCTGTTTGGGCACACCTTCACAGATGGTTTTTGGTGCTTTTTGTTTGAAAGGGCGTGGCACTTGCAAGGAAGGTTTTTTTTTGGCTTTTGGAGAAACGTCTTCTTTCTGAGGATCTCTCTTCATGAACTTGGGCGCCCTAGCTATACTTCTCTCTAGCTTCAGTTTCAAAATAAACTTTGCAATCTGTAACTCTCTACTCCAGTTTTTGTCAGTTCTTCACTATGCTGGTCGGATTTCTTATTTAAAAAATCTGGAGGCTTTCGGGTATGTTTGTATGTTTTAAATCCATTGTTGATGATAATAAACACCTTCTACAATTCCAGTTTGACTAAATTTGCTCAAGTTTTCATTTTGTGAGCTTTTATATGATGCGCCCCTTCTCTTCTGTCTACAAAATTTCTCTAAAAAACTAAAAAACACAAATAGACTTAAAAAAAAGACAGGGGTTTGAGTAGTGAGCTAGCAAGGCTCATCACAGTGGTATCAGAGCTCTGATCCTGCCAGCTTGTGGGATTTGAAAAAATTTATGAAGTCACACCAGGAGGGTTTTGACAAGTTCTACTCTCGTGGAGGCCCTAGAAATCAAAGAGGTGATCATAATCCTTTTCCACCATTTCCATTTGACGAACAGGAGGAGGAAATAGACTGGGATAATATGGCTAACAGGGAAGGAGAAAGTTCTCATATGAACAAAGAGGATAGAGAAGCTAGAGATGTGCTAAGAGGTATGGTTGCAGGTCAAGAACAAGTAGCAAATATTCTCCAGCAACTCAGCACAAATGTAGAGAACTTAACACTTCAGAGAGGCCAGCATCCAGGGCATGATCATGAGGGCAGTATCCATGGCGCAGCCCATAGACCTATTGTTCCAGCTCGCACTTTTGAGAGAGCAACATGTCCTACCTTCACCAGAAATGATGCAGAGGGTGAGGAAGAGGTTGAACAGGGTGGTGAGGTTAACTTTGCAGATAACATCATGGTTATGCATGATGAATGGGATGCATTGCCACCTAGAGTTAAGGAGCACCTTAACTTTGATAGATTCATGAGCCAGAGGAGAGAACATAACAGAAGCAGGAATGACAGGAGACCTTGGTACAAGCACAATGATCTTAGACAGGCTACCAATAAACTCACCTTGGCAAACTATGATGGCAGTGGTAGAGTTACAGCACGTGCTTGGATCAGCAAGTTAGATACATTCTTGACTCTACGACCCATGCCCGAGGAAGATGCTATTCGATTTGCAGCACTTCACCTTGATGGCGTAGCTCATGATTGGTGGATTCATGGCATGGCTACTCTTCACCATGATCAGATTACTTCATACCAGGAGTTCACAGATAGACTGGTAGAGAGGTTTGACAAACGTGATCCCGAGCTATTTTTCAGAGACCTAGCACAGCTGAAACAGCTAGGTAGTTTGGAGTCATATATTGGGGAGTTTCAGAGATTGTCAGTTATGGTTACAGGCATTTCTGAGAGGAGGCTGATCATACTCTTCATTGAGGGACTTTTCGAGCCTATGAAAGGATGGATCAAGGCATTTGATCCCCCTACATTACAGGAAACCATGAGGAAAGCTCGCAGCATGGAGCTCACTACTCCTCGAAAGCAATTTGGCACCAAACCTTCTACTTCTTACAATGAACATAAATCTGATCCGAAAAAAGCTGATAATGCTGATCATAAGAAGAAATATACAACACCTTTGGATCGAGAAACCATGAATGATCTTCGTAGGAGGAGACTTTGTTTTTACTGCAAGGGCCCTTATGACCAAAATCATGATTGCCCCCTCAAACCTAAAGGGCAAAACAGGAACATGGAGTGGTTTTATGAGGGAGAAGAAGTGACTGATTTTTCTGATCAGCAAGCTCCAATTTATGATACAGATGGAGAAGAATCAGAAGATGAGGCTGAAATTGTAGTAGAAACTGAGTTAAAGGAGGCTCATTTATCCAGCATGTAGAGAGAGGGATCTTTTAGACTCCGTGGGGTCTTGGCTGGTCAAAGAGTCATATCTCTTTTAGATACAGGCGCAACTCACAATTTTATTGACTCACATTTGGTGGAGAAAAGAGGAATTCAAACTCAGCAGTTTGAAGGCATTCGAGTCAAGGTTGCTGATGGATATACTCTCACTTGCGAGAGGATGGTTCCAGACTTGCCTTTGAAACTCAATAACTATGAGTTTAAGGCAGATTTTTATGTTGTGAACATGGGAGGAACTGATAGAGTTCTCGGTATGAAGTGGCTTCATGCTATAGGAGAGTTCACACTTAATTTGAACGACATGGAGATGAAATTCAAAGTTGATGGCACGAAACATGTTCTAAAAGCCATCAAGGACAGCAATGTGAAAGAAATTTCACTCAAAAGAATGGAACGTTTGGTTCGTCATGACATGGTAGATTGGGTAGCTGAATGCAAGTTAATGCCTTCACATTTGGATCAGCCAGTTTCTTCTTACCATCCAGATGTACAAAAACTCAGAACCAAACATACCAAGGTTTTCAGTGCAATCCCACCAGGTAGACCTCCTGATAGAGGTATTGAGCATATCATAGAGCTGGATGAGGGCACGAAACCTATCATGATCACTCCTTATCGGCACCCCAAACGCTTGAAAGATGAAATTGAGAAGACCATCAAAGAACTTTTGGCTATGGGGCACATTAGGCCGAGTAAGTCACCCTTTGCTTCATCAGTTGTTTTGGTGAAGAAAAAGGATGGTACACTCAGAATGTGTATTGATTATAGAATGCTTAACAGGAGAACTATAAAGAACAGATATCCTATTCCGCGGATTGATGAGTTGATAGATGAGCTTCATGGAGCTTGCTACTTCTCAAAGATTGATTTGAGGACAGGTTATCATCAGATCAGAGTTCGAGAGGACATAGAGAAAACCGCATTCAGATGTCACTGTGGACACTTTGATTTCTTGGTTATGCCTTTCGGTTTAACCAATGCTCCAGCCACATTTCAGTCCACTATGAACAGGGTTTTCCATCCTCAATTGAGGAAACATGTGTTGGTGTTCTTCGATGACATCCTAGTCTACAGCAGATCTTGGGAAGAACACATGGTTCACCTGGATGAGGTTTTGAGCATACTTGATAGGGAGTCCTTGTACGCCAAGGAGTCCAAGTGTGCGTTGGGCATGGCTGAGCTTTTGTATTTGGGTCACATTATCAGCAGTGAGGGAGTTAGCATGGATCCAGAGAAGGTTCGAGCTATCATTGATTGGCCTACACCTGAGACATTGACACAGCTCAGGGGATTTGTAGGATTATGTGCCTTCTATCGTCGGTTCGTTAGTGGATTCTCGCGGCATGCTGCGCCACTAACTGATTTGACTAAGAAGGGTGCTTTTGCGTGGACACCATTAGCACAGGCGTGCTTTGAGAAGTTCAAACTTCTCATGACTTCATGTCCAGTGTTGGCTTTGCCGGATTTTACCAAACCCTTTGAGTTACATTGTGATGCCAGCGGTGAGGGAATTGGTGCAGTCATTATGCAGGATCGTCACCCTATAGCTTTCGAGAGCAGGAAGCTGAGAGGTCCTGAGAGGAGCTTTAGCATCTATGATAAGGAGATGTTGGCCATCATGCATGCCATGGCTAAATTCAGGCAATACTTGATTGGTAGTAAATTTTGTGTTAAAACCGATCATAATAGTCTGAAACATTTCCTTGGACAACGAGATTTAAATGAAAGACAACAAAAATGGGTTAGCAAACTTCAGTCCTATGATTTTGACATCTCCTATGTCAAGGGTACTCAGAATGTAGTTGCTGATGCATTATCTCGCCGTCCTCACTTGAGCTCCATTACACAGATTTCAGAAGACTGGAGACATATGATTGTAGCTGAGTATGCTAAGAACCCGTGGGCTTCTAGCATAGTGAATGGAACAGTACAGGATGCCAGATCCTCACTTGTAGATGATCTTATCATTTA
>VDFB02280595.1:0-87473 GCA_007258455.2 Sequoia sempervirens
ATGGAGCTTGCTACTTCTCAAAGATTGATTTAAGGACAGGTTATCATCAGATTAGAGTTCGAGAGGAGGACATAGAGAAAACCGCATTTAGATGTCACTGTGGACATTTTGATTTCTTGGTTATGCCCTTCGGTTTAACCAATGCTCCAACCACATTTCAGTCCACTATGAACAGGGTTTTCCATCCTCAATTGAGGAAACATGTGTTGGTGTTCTTCGATGACATCCTAGTCTACAGCAGATCTTGGGAAGAACACATGGTTCACCTGGATGAGGTTTTGAGCATACTTGATAGGGAGTCCTTGTACGCCAAGGAGTCCAAGTGTGCGTTGGGCATGGCTGAGCTTTTGTATTTGGGTCACATTATCAGCAGTGAGGGAGTTAGCATGGATCCAGAGAAGGTTCGAGCTATCATTGATTGGCCTACACCTGAGACATTGACACAGCTCAGGGGATTTGTAGGATTATGTGCCTTCTATCGTCGGTTCGTTAGTGGATTCTCGCGGCATGCTGCGCCACTAACTGATTTGACTAAGAAGGGTGCATTTGCATGGACACCATTAGCACAGGCGTGCTTTGAGAAGTTCAAACTTCTCATGACTTCATGTCCAGTGCTGGCTTTGCCGGATTTCACCAAACCCTTTGAGTTACATTGTGATGCCAGCGGTGAGGGAATTGGTGCAGTCATTATGCAGGATCGTCACCCTATAGCTTTCGAGAGCAGGAAGCTGAGAGGTCCTGAGAGGAGCTTTAGCATCTATGATAAGGAGATGTTGGCCATCATGCATGCCATGGCTAAATTCAGGCAATACTTGATTGGTAGTAAATTTTGTGTTAAAACCGATCATAATAGTCTGAAACATTTCCTTGGACAGCGAGATTTAAATGAAAGACAACAAAAATGGGTTAGCAAACTTCAGTCCTATGATTTTGACATCTCCTATGTCAAGGGTACTCAGAATGTAGTTGCTGATGCATTATCTCGCCGTCCTCACTTGAGCTCCATTACACAGATTTCAGAAGACTGGAGACATATGATTGTAGCTGAGTATGCTAAGACCCCGTGGGCTTCTAGCATAGTGAATGGAACAGTACAGGATGCCAGATACTCACTTGTAGATGATCTTATCATTTACAAAGGGAGGATATTTCTAGTTCCAGATTCAGAGATGAGGAACCAAGTTTTGAGATCATTTCATGATGCACCTATGGCAGGACATCCCGGGTACTTTAAGACCTATAGGCAGGTACGGGAAAGATTCTCTTGGAAGGGTCTCAAATCCTTTGTTCTCCAGTATGTCAGGGAATGCCTTGTTTGTCAGCAGAACAAGCAAGAACACACATACCCTGCAGGATTACTCCAGCCGCTTCCTATCCCTGAGAGGAAGTGGGAATGCTTGTCTATGGACTTCATTACGGGCTTGCCGAAGGCTCAAGGGAAAGACAACATTTTTGTGGTGGTAGATCGATTGACGAAGTATGCTCATTTCTTCTCAATCACTACTACGCACACAGCTACTCAGGTGGCAGATTTGTTCTTTCGTGAGGTATTCAGGTTGCATGGTTTGCCACGGAGTATAGTCAGTGACAGGGATAGCAGGTTTATGAGTAACTTCTGGCAAGAGTTATTCAAGCTATGCGGAACAGAACTCACTCCGAGTACTAGCTACCACCCCCAGACAGATGGGCAAACTGAGATAGTCAACAAATGGGTGGAGGGATACTTACGGAATTACAGTTCAGGGCAGCAGAAGGCGTGGGTGAGATGGTTATACCTTTGTGAGTATTGCTACAATACCACTCATCACATGAGCATTCAGATGACCCCTTATCGAGCCTTATATGGATATGATGCTCCGAGCTTTCTAGACTTGTTACTGAGTGACAGTAGAGTACCTAGTGCTGGTGATCTATTGCAGGAGAACCAAGATATTATGAGAGCACTCAGAGAGAATATACAGAAAGCTCAGAATCAGCAAAAGCAATATGCTGATCAGAGGCGAGTGGAGCGATCTTTCGAGATCGATGATTTGGTGTATTTGATGCTCCAGCCTTATAGGCAGTCCACCCTTCGTAAGAAGGGCGCAGAGAAACTTAAGCCTCGTTACTATGGACCATTTAGAGTTGTCAGACGGGTCGGTGAAGTGGCTTATGAGTTAGATCTTCCGATGGATAGCAAGGTTCACAATGTGTTCCATGTTTCACGCCTCAAAAAGGCATTGGGACCACATGTGATTCCTTCTGTTGATTTACCACCCCTGGATGATGAGGGGAAGTTGATATTGGTTCCTGAGGCCATTCTGGATTCTAGAGAGCGTCATCTTCGAAGAAGGGTTATCAGGGAATACTTGGTGAAGTGGAAGGATCTACCAGCCGAGGATGCGACTTGGGAGGGTGACAGTGTTTTACAACATCCAGCTTTGAGTTTGCTTGCGGACAAGCAAATTCGGGGAGGGCGGACTGTGATGTCCCCACTCTAGTCAGTCACCTGATGTAGTGTGTTAGCCTTTTTCTTGGACCCTTGTGGGCTAACTGGATTGGTTAGAGGGTCAGTGGTACCTTCTGGAGAGTTCGGTCGATTTCATTTTCTGAGATCGTGGATAGGCTCATTGCAGGCCTTGGCAGTACAGGAGTTTCTTTGCTTCTGACGGCATTGAATTCTGTTGAGAATTGAGGGAGATAGGCTTACTTAAGTGATTTAAGTTAATTTTTAACTTAAAGTCCTTTTATAAAGTCAAATTGACTTTATAATTCTTATTTCACTTAAATTAAGTCTAAAGTGAATATTTTAATGTTATATCTTTATTCACTTAAAGGAGGCGCCAAAAATCAAAAGGGAAACTATAGAAAGTGACTTAAGTTTAGTTTCATAAATTTAAATGAGCTAAAGCCCTAAAATGTACGGCCTTCTTAGGGTTTCACCTCTTTTGCTTTATAAGGGATTTGGGCAATGAGAAACTCATCTTTTTGAATATTTCAACTTTACCTTGGAGGTTTTTTCCCCTTGCTTTCAGCCTGTGATCAGGTTTGCAGCAAATCCACCATTGGAGAACGAAATCTCTTCAGTGTGAGCACTTGTGAAGTTGTGATAGATCAGCTGAATTAGTGCAGATTGAGAGAGCTTCATTTCAGAAGTTCTGCAGTGCTTCAACAGATTTTTGTAGTGTTCTTCATCAAAAACAGAGGGTTTATTAGTTGCTGTTCTTCCTTCACCATGGCAGACTTCATGGCTGTTTGGGCACACCTTCAGAGAGGGTTTTTGGTGCTTTTTGTTTGAAAGGGCGTGGCACTTGCAAGGAAGGTTTTTTTTGGCTTTTGGAGAAACGTCTTCTTTCTGAGGATCTCTCTTCATGAACTTGGGCGCCCTAGGTATACTTCTCTCTAGCTTCAGTTTCAAAATAAACTTTGCAATCTATAACTCTCTACTCCAGTTTTCATCAGTTCTTCACTATGCTGGTCGGATTTCTTATTTAAAATATCTGGAGGCTTTCGGGTATGTTTGTATGTTTTAAATCCATTGTTGATGATAATAAACACCTTCTACAATTTCAGTTTGATTAAATTTGCTCAAGTTTTCATTTTGTGAGCTTTTATATGATGCGCCCCTTCTCTTCTGTCTACAAAATTTCTCTAAAAAACTAAAAAACACAAATAGACTTAAAAAAAAGACAGGGGTTTGAGCAGTGAGCTAGCAAGGCTCATCACACAAAGCAAGGCGCATTTGGGCCTTTGAGCTTCAAATATCAAGTGCTTAGAGAATTTCCACAAATCTTCAGCTTTTAAAGGCGTTCTTCACTAGCTGGACTTGAAAATTTATCAATTTCAGTGAATTTTATGCTCTTTGCCTGATTTAGGGCCACTTGATCACGCTAACCCTAATTTGCTACTTTTAGAAAGTTTTTCAACTTTGCACTTCAAGCTAATTTCAAGCTCCAAAAAGTTGGATTTTGCTTTGTTCGGATCCTGGTGACATGATTGAGCTGCTGGTGCCCGGTACCCATATGCCTCCACTATTTTTAGCAACCTGCTAAAAATAGTAAATGTTCAGAATGAGCTCAAATTTCATGTGCTGAATGCCCGAAGTGTGATGATCGTGGCTGGATTCTACATTTTGCACGACTGTCCTGTTCCGCCCTTGATTTTAGGAAACCCTAATTTCTCTGCCCATGCCTGCTAAAAATAGCAATTGTTTGATTCTCCATTCTCTGCAACTCCGTTTGATCTGAAATTCGCGCCATAGGGTCTTCGTCACTTGCTTGACTCGTTCATACTGAGACTTGATGTTGACCTGCTATTTATAGCTGCTTCTGAAGTGACTTGCTATTTATAGTAAGTGCTTGTTTTTGAGACTTCCTTAACCCCGTTTGACTTAAAATTTGGACAGCGTGCTCCTCGTTGGTGAACTTGCCTGTCTGCGCTGGCGTCTAAGATTGACTTTCTATTTATAGCCCGCGTCAAGAATACCTTACTAAAAATAGTAAGTGCTCCGATTGCCTTCAAATTTTGCCAGGAGACTCCTTGAAAGATGCTGATCGTGGTGGATACTTCAGTTTTGGACATTTTGACACCTAATTCCTCATTTTTAGTTCTCGAGCTCAAAACCCTAATTTTTCTGCATGTTCCTCAAATGAGCTCTGTTTGGCCTCGTTTCTATTGCTTTGCGATTAGTTCACGGTTCTGAAGTGCTGAGCAGCTGCCTGAGTGGTACTTGCTAAAAATAGGAAGTGGCTGAAAAAGTGACCAACTGGCTGTCAGATGATTTTGCATCACACTGCCCGAAAAATCTTGGAAAACCCAGAAAAACCCAGAAAAATCTTCAACATGCAAGCACTGACTAAAAGTAGTAAGTTCCTGAAAAGTGACCAGTTCCACTTGCATGTTACACCGTTGCGAAGCTCTTGGAAAACCCAGAAGGAATATGCCGACATGCGCTGAGAAAATCTGCATGCAAACCCTAATATCGGCCTCTGAAAGATGAATGCTAAAAGTCGTTATCCTGCTTTGCATGTCATATCATCGCAAAGGTCTCAGAAAACCCAGAAGGAATCTCCAGACATGTGTTGAAAAACTCTGCATATAAACCCTAAAATTGGCTTCAGAAGTTAGACTGCTAAAAATTGCAAGTCGTCCGTTTTTGCTCACATTTTGTCAGAAGTGAACTTGGAGTGTTTAGAACGTGATGAAGTTGTCAAAATGTAAAAATCTCGAGAAAATCAACCCCAATTCAACACTTACTAAAAATAGAAAGTTGGCAGAATTCAGTGAAAATTTAGGGGTTACTTGCTGGAAGCATTGTAATAGCAGTGCTAGGCCCAAAAGCTGACCAACCAACTCAATTTGACCTCAAAGTGACCTAAAGATGTGAAACCCTAATATCAGACTTGGCCAAATTTTACATTTAAGCTCGCGGACGGGGGCACCCCCGGGAAGCAGACAGCAGAAAAGAAGCAGAAAGAGAAAGAGAGAAAAACCAAAGCCAAAAGACCAGAATGGAGCAAAAATTTGGGGGTCCCCATTTTGAATGGGGCGATGTGTGAAAAGGTCACAACATGTGCTCCTCATCGAGTGACCTGCCTGCTGACACTGGCGGCTGCTGCTAGTTTACTATTTTTAGCCAGTTTCTGGAACGCCTTACTATAAATAGTAAGTGCTCCGATTGCCTTCAAATTTTACCAGTGGATAGCTTGAAAGATGCTGAATGCAGTGGGATACACCGGTTTTTGGAAATTTTGACTTTTTACCCCTCTTTTTGGGTCCCGAAGCTGGAAACCCTAATTTGACTTGCATGTATATCAAACGACCTCCGTTTGACCTCGTTTTTTGTTGCACTGCACCCTGTTTGTGGTTCTGATGCACTGGGCAGGGACCGAAATGCACCTACTAAAAATAGTAAGTCACTGAATACCAATCATCTTGCTTTGCATGTCACACCACTGCAAAGGTCTTGAAAAACCCAGAAGGAATCATCAGACATGCAAAGAAAACCTTGACATGCAAACCCTAAAAATAGCCGCTGAAGGCTAGACTCTGAAAGTTGTTATCTCACTTTGCATGTTACATCATTGCGAAGGTCTCGAAAAACCCACAAAGAATCATTTGACAGGCATTGAAGACCTCTGCATATAAACCCTAAAATTTGCTTCGGAAGCTGAACTGCTAAAAATAGTAAGTTGTCTGTTTCAGCTCAAATTTGCACGCGAGTAGCTTGACATGTTCTGGATGTAGTGTGACTGTTGAAATTTCAAGAATGCTGAAGGAACACCCTGAATTGCACGCTTACTAAAAATAGTAAGTGGCCAAAATTTGATGAAATTTAGCAAGAAGCTTGTTGGAAGCATATTGACATCAATGTTAGTCTCAGACTTCAATTCATTCACTTCATTTGATTTTAAATTGACCAGGAAAGACAAATACCCTAATTTTCAGACTTGGCCAAAATTTCACGTTTAAGCTCACAAACGGGCACATCCCTGGAAAGGTAGACAGCAAAAAGAGACAGAAAGGGAGAGAGAGAGAGACCAAAACAAAGCCCAAAAAGACTAGAATGGAGCAAAAATTAGGGGGTCCCCATTTTGAATGGGGCGATGTGTGAAAAGGTCACAACATGATGCTGCACCAATATCTATATTGTTACCTATGTCTCAAATTGATAGTGATGTTGATTCTTTTTCAACTGTTTTTGTTTCTTCTATTGCTCCTACGAAAGTTGCTCTTCATACTTCAACTTCATCTGCATTGACCGCTTCTATAGAGAAGATGCATGATAGTTTGGAGAATGTTTTTGATGCCAATCCAATGTATCCAATGACATCACAGATGACACTTCCAGAGATAGATACATCGGCTGCAAGTTTTAATTGCTTTATGGCTAATGCTGATCACAATATGCCATCTGAGCAAACTCTTGTTGCAATTCAAACCGAGACATCTCCTAGGGTAACAACTGTGGTACAGAATGAATCTGTTTCTGCACAAACCACAGTTGCTGTTTTAGATGCAAATACATTGGATCTTCCTCCATGGTTGAGTTCAGTTACTTTAAAGAGAAAGAAACAGGCAATCTCTCCTGATGTGTTTGATTTCTAGCAATTGAGGAAGTCTAAGCCAAAGGTTGCAAAGAAAGCCAAAATAGTTTCACGGGTGGTTGTAGACAGCAATAAAATGAAATATGTAGAAGTAGTTGAACCTCCTTCAGACAAACCACAAGAAAAGATGCAGGTGTCGAAGTACAAATTCACCAGGATACAGTTGGGAATTTGATGCAAGATGCTCAAAGTTCAGTAACAGTCTTAGCACAAAGTTATGATGAACTCTTGGCCAAGAAACAAAAATTGAAAGAGGAGAATGCACATCTTATTTCAGTTATTCAAAAGATTACCAAATCTTCAGAAATGGTTGATTCATTGTCTTCCTCTATTTCTGAAGAATCTGTTAAACAAGTTGAAAAAGGTAGACAAAAAGCAAGGGCAGTTGATTCTTGGGTTGATCAATTGATAAATCAAAGTACTTAAGTGATTAAAAAGGTTCTTGATGTGATGATTAATGTAAAGATAGTAAAGTTGAAACTACGCCAAGCTTCTGACACTTTCGAACAAAACTTGGAATCTATGGAAAGTGATTTGAAGAGTTGGTATGCTTTGAATAAAGAACATTTGGAAATATTATGTGCCAATGCAATAATACCAAACAGAGAAATGTATATTGAAATTGAAGAGCTCCTGTTAAACAAAACATTGGTATTCAAAGAGCTCATTTTAGATATACAAGGTGCTCAAGAGATAGTGGTTGAAGCAGAACAGGATATCATTTCAAGCTTTGAAAAGGAGTCTTGCAAGCTAGAGGATCAAGATGGTGAAGTACTTCCTGAAGTTGCTATACTTTCAGCATTAACAACAAAGTTTCATTAGGAGCTAGAAGCTGGAACCTTCACCATGCAATCCATCAACAGATTTGTAGATCATCATGCATTTCTTAATAAGATGCAGATTGCATTGGAAGAGCATCGATTATCAATCATCAGATGTTTTGACACCATCATCAAAACAGTTGCTATTGCCAAGAACACTTAAGGGTCAAATCCTGATGAACTACAAAATTCCATTCATAAATTTCAATGTTTCAAAGATAGCCATGGAAATAATTGAAGTGTTATTTAATTTTCAGTTTTGTTCCTTTTAGACAAATTAAATGTAAAGCCAGAAATTGTAATTACATGTAATCAAATTACTAGTCAAGATAAATTAGGTCTGTAATTTGGAATAAGTTAATTGCAAGTAGTTGGTGGTTGAGAGAATTTCTCAAGTTAGTTGGGATACTCCCACCTTTTTCTCATGACTTCTCTCCTATAAATACTTGAGGGGGTCCTTTGTAACCATTATCTTTTTGGCAATAGAGAGAGAACTCTGTAGAAATTTACAACAAAGAAGACTTTGTGCTTTGTGTATGTAAAGCTGATTTTCAAGCAATACAAGGAAAGGATATAAGGTTTCAAACTTTTTGTTGAATCTTATTGCATGATATTACTATGTTCTTATGTCATAGTGATACGATTTTCTGAATTATTCTTGTGATCTCATGGAGCTATTGTGATAAGACTTTGATTTGATTTCTTGTAGTCTTTGTGCTATATGTTTAAAAGATTAAATTAGCTTAATTTGTGATTAGGAGTTGAGAAGAATTATAAGTGTTTGTGCTTGTAATAATTCTCATATTAGGTGATTCTTGAATGCATTATACTTACAGACTTTGTGCTGCTATATGTTACAACTTGTTCTTAAATTATCTTTCAAAAAGGGTGGATAGGATCTCAGATTCTCAAGACTTTGTGCTTGGAGATTGTTTTCCCATCCCGGAGGAAGTGACAAAAATCTTTGTGCTTTCAGGAAACTTCATTTCCTCTCTCGATTTTATTGCAAGCTGTTATAAGAGTTTTTCTAAAAGTTATTGTTACTTTTCTGTGAAGAGAAAAGAATATAATCTTTCCTGAAACAAGAGGAAAGGTTGTTATTCCATCCATTTTAGTTTTAGTTAGTAAAAAAGGGGAGCCTTCCCTAAATTAGGAGAGTATTATACTCACACACTGTGGTTGAAACCACCATTTTGCTAAACCTCACAAGTTTGCAAAATATTCAACCAACAAAGACTTTTGAAAACTTTGATTGTTCCAATTCCAAGAGTCTCAGAATGATGATTGAAAGCATGTGGAAGTTTGTTGTCCTGAACCAACATTGTGAACAATCTATCGAAATTTGCTTCATAAACACTCATGAGATAAACTCTGTGAGTTTGAAAGGTTTGAAGAAACAGATAATCACTGATGTTCAAAGCTACGATCAACAAGGTACAATCAGATTTATGCACTTTACTCAAGGGATAACAATAATGCCAAAGGAATTTTCAAGTATGAGTATGCGAAATGAGCATTTTGTTGCACTTGAACAACTCATAAGTGGCTGGATGAAAATATGACTCTTTGTAAGAGTGGATTCACAACGGAGTTCACATTGGGCTTAATTATTCAGTTTGGAGCTTCAAAGAATATTTGTTGAGGAGAGTGATTTTGGGGAAATTTTGTGTCTTCTCCAAAGAGAGAATTTCCACGTTATTCGATATTTGGGTGAAATCGATTTTATAGTGGCAGGCATTTCAAATTATATTTGCAGTAGCAAAATATCCATTGCAGCATGTGAAAGAAATTAATTTTAATATTTTTTGGGAGATTATGTAGACTATCAGAAATTCAGCTATTATATTTCTCCATTCTTCATAGTCAGGTATCCAATTTATCTTCTTAGAATAAGTTCTTAACACAATTACTGTTCATTCAATTTATTATTATTGTGCTTATGGAAAAGTGGGGTTGACTATTTATGATGGATGACATATATTGAGGGTTGTAGAAGAGCTTCCACTTATTTCCTTATAGTTGCTAATTTGCACAAAGATTTATTGTATTGGAGCCGTCATATAGTATTAGAGGGAAATGATGGATAAAGATAGGACAAGAGGATATCAATGCTCATACCGGAAAGATAATTATTCTTGAAGGGCTTGATAATATGTGAAGAGGCAATATTGATGTGGAGGATTTATATGCCAACGTTTTAATTTCTTAAGGAGGCCGACACTTGTTAATAGTAAGCCTCAAGATCTATCGCAACTATTAAAGGAAACTGCTTCCACATTGCATAGCAATAGAGACACAATTGATGAGACTCATTTGGCTGTTGGGCGCTACAACATGATTATTTTATGGGCAGCTAGTAGACAAATGTGGGTCCCACATCATCGCCAACATTGAATATATCTTATATCTGCATGATGCGATTGGATTCATAATCAAACAATTGGGTCTTATGTAAATGTGAAGAAGCCACAACTTAGCATAAAAGAATAATTGCCATTCTTTATAAGGTGGAGGCTATTCTATGTGAAGTTAGAAAGAGACAAATAGTTAAAGATTGAATGAAGACTCTTTATAAGCCATCAAACAAGTCGAAGGAGATACAAGCTTCCAAAGTCTCATCATTGCATATATTGCGGGTCCCATTTTGGAAGGATATGCCAGTGTGGAAGTCTTAACTAGTCAAAGAATTATGTTTGTATGGTATCGAAGGTATGAAAAAATATGATAAAGCACTTCCAATCCTCTTATAGCTCTTGCAGATTTGGAGAGACAAATTGTGGAGTGAAAATTAATAAATTAATGGTCGGCTGATGGTTCATTAACTCAGTGTGGGAAGCTTAAATGCTATAGGAGATTGTGGAAGCTACAGTATTCGTGCCTTTCCTTATAGGCAGTTCAATGACCATTGTTGATGTCGACTGCAACATATAAGCCTGTAGGTGCAAAGTTCCAATTATAATTGCAGGTCAGGATAAATATGCATTAATTTCCTGAAATAGTGTATGAGCTGCATAATTCAGAAAATAAGTAGTTATGCTCTTGAAACATTTGGTGTAAATTGGTATCTCATTTGTGATTAGCTTCGGAGTTGTTTGAATAAATACGCAGTACATCTGAATATATGTATTTGTGATGAATGGTATTTTGTAACCAGTTTGCTGTGTATCCAAAACATATTGAGTTTCAATAGAAATTTGCAAACAATAGATTATCTTACTACATATTCAGAAGCTAAAATGCTTCAGATCCAAACCGTGCAAATTAGTTTGACAAATAGCATTGTCAAACTTGAAAGGAAAAGCAAAAATATCGCTTACAAGGGTAAGGGATATTACAAAAGGCCCCAATTTCAAAGTGGAGAAGTCGATACTTCTCCATCAAATGTCAACAGTCATAGAGGGGGAAGTAATGGAAGCACTATTGGCACTCCTATTGGGTCTAACCCAAGACCACTTCAACCCATCTTCACTTGTAGAGAAGAATCCCCTGTTGAGCAAGAAGCTCTAATCTCTATGGCAAATGAAGTAAGAAATAGTTATGCAGAGTATGTGACTCTCCCACATGAAATCCGAGAGATCCTGACTTTGGAGCAATTCATGAACCAAAAGAGGAAAACGGGAGGTGGAAGGTTTGACAATAGAGGCCCAATGATTCCAAGAGACTATCAACAAGCATTGGGAAAAGTAAGCTTGGCTCATTTCAAGGGGAGTGACAAGTGCTCAGCCAGAGCTTGGGTACAAAAGTTGGACAATTATTTGTCTTTGAAGCCAATGCCAGAGATAAATGCCATCAATTTTGCTGCTTTGCACCTTAATGGAGCAGCCCTCGAATGGTGGTATCTTGGTCTTGTGACACTTCCAATAAACTCATTTAGAGGTTTGATTGTAAGAATTCTGAGATGCAATTCCAAGATCTTGCCCAATTAAGACAACACATCTTTCTCGATACTTTCATTTTTGTGTTCTGGAGACTTTCTGTGATAGTGCCCAACATCACCGAAAGGAGGCTAGTGGTCCTTTTCACTGAAGGATTGATGGAACCATTGAATGGATGGGTGAAAGGCTTTGACCCACCAACTCTATAGGAGGCTATCAAAAAGGAAAGAAGCATGGAGTTGGCTGCCTCTAGGCATAAATTTCAGTCCAAGAACTTTTTAAGCAAAAAATACAAAAAGCCCTTTCACAAAGATTCAAATTAGACCAAGAAGTTTCCATCTCGGATAGATGATGAACTCATAAATGAGCTCCGAAGGAAGAAACTGTGCTTTACTTGCAAAGAGCTATGGGCCCCACGACTCAAGTGCTTCGAAAAAGGCAAAGTGCATCATTTGGAGGTGTATTTTATTGATGAATCAACATTAGAAATGTCTAAACATCAATCAGATTTGGATGGAAAAGGAAGAAGAGGCCCTAAAAGAGGTAGAAGAAGATGAAGGAAGTGGGGAGTGCATTTTCCCAACTTTCTAGTTTCCAAAAAAATTAATCTTTTCGAGTCTGAGTTCTTTGTGGGGGCAGTGTATCGTTGCTCTCATAGACATTGGAGCAACTCATACTTTCATAGAAGGGATTCTGGCCAAGAGAGGACTCAAGATTGAAGATTTCAAAGGTTTCAAAGTCATGGTGGTTGATGGCTTTACAGTCACTTGCACCAGAAAGATTCCAAACATGTCTATTCAGTTGGGCAACTATGAAATAAAAGATGAGTTCTATGTTGTAAGCATTGGTGACATTGTAATGTCCCCTTCTCAGCAATGATCGTTTCTGTTGACCGTTGGCCTATTCCGGAGACCCGTAGGCTGTGCGGATGGTGAAATTAGGGTTTCCAAGTTTTGAGGTGGTTGTTGCTTGGAGTTTGGGTTTCTGACTGCGGATTCTTTCTGGGTTTTCAGAGAGCTTCGCAGTGGTGTGTTCAGTTTGGCATTTCGGGCAACTTCGCGAATTTACTATTTTTAGTAAATTCTATTTCTGTAAAGGGGAGTTCGGGTACAGTTCAGTTGGGTCACTTCTTCAGTTGTTTCAACTGGCACTTCAGTTCTTGGCCTTGGGCGCATTTTTCTGGGAGAGATAAGTAATTTCATTATAATATTATTATTTTAATATTATACCCCTTGCCTAGCAGTGCAACTTTAAGTTGTTTTTAAAAAGGGGACTTTTGAGGGTCCAGGCGTCATAAGGAGATAAATTATAATTTTAAAATGTCAAATATTGAGACAAGTAAGTGGGACGCCCTTTTGAGAAGATTATTTTATTTTAAAAAGTGAAATGTTTTATTGTTGAAAATGGACGCCATCTTTGGAGGGAAAAGGTGAATTTGAAATTAGGGTTTGGGCGCCCTTGGAAGCTTCTAGATGTTTCTCTCTCGTCTATATAATCAGGCCTCAGCTCTTCATTTGGTATCTTCTGTCTACTACACCGTTATGCTGCTGGATTGTATTCAGGCACTCGCTTCGAGGAAAGCACACCTCCTAGCATTGGCTCATCTTCTTGCTTGAAAGATAGCAACTAGTTGAGAGGTTAGCTTGTATTAGGTTTGAATTGCATTTCTAGTTGAGTAATTGCATTGTTGGAGTTCTAGTTTACATTTTCTGTCATATTTTGATGTTGCTGAATGTCATTGAGGAATGTAAGAATCGCTCGTAGCTCATGAAATAAAAATGTTATCATTCTGGGTGTTGGATCTTTCAATCTGTTTATGAAGGGCGACCATGCTTGCCAATTTCCAGATTTTATTTATGTCTCTTTGATTTTATAAAGGAAATTCGCCCTTGCAGCTGGGCCGTACCATCTTGAGGTACATTGGAGTTTGTGCAAAAATAAATAAGGCTTGTTTTGAGTGGTTTAGGGATTGTATCTTGGGCGCCTGCATCAGTATAGCAATCTGCATTTGATCTTTCGTCAATAGGATGTGTTTAGAGTGAGTTATATGCATTTTGATGAGTTTTCATGCTGCTGTTCTGTATCATTTCTGTCAAAAACAGTCACATCAGATTTGAGAAAGTTCATTAGTGTGTGAGGAGTTGATATTCAGTGAGCTTGGGAGTGTGAAAGGGAGTTCTTAATTTGATATAGCTTCGAAAGGATTCTAATCTTAAGATATTGACAAACTCTCTAATTTATTGTAAGCTGAACAGTAGTACTGTCAGCAATTCTCTCCTCTCATTTGATATTTACTTGTACTGCCCACTGAATAAGTGGAAGAGGCTGGCTTGCCGCCTTTTACTTTCTTGCATTGTAATTTCCTAAGTCTCCGCCATATGGTCGCCTCCTATCCTTCACGGATCGAGTAGCACATACTTGGTGTTGAGCTATTTTCAGTATTGCAATAGATAGGGATCCTCTGACCGAATGCTCGTCGTTCGCCGGCGCATCTCTGGTTAGAGTTCTTGTTCAGTATTTACTTTGAGATCCTCTGACCAATGCTCACACCTTGCCCGCATCGGGATCCTGGTGTACATTCTGGTTAGAGTTACTTTCTGCATCGTTTTGGTTTATGCTAACCTTAACGGGTGCATGTTGCATTGTAATCTTTATGAAAAAACAAAAAAAAAATTGGTCCGGTTCATTACAGTGGTATCAGAGCCATGATTCTGCCAACCTGTGCCCAACAGTGATTCAATGGTCAGATGAGTGACAGTGATTGCAGATACTTCACCAGAGGTCAGGCCAGAAGACAACAGATACAGCTTCCGTCAGTGCCAGAAGCAGATACTTTTTCAGAGGCTTTGAGAGAAACTGGAATAACAGTGGATACGGGTAAAACAGTTGAGAACATGTCAGATAATCTTAGGACAGCCATGGAAGAGAAGGATGCAAGGATGGAAAAGAAGTTTGATGGAATGATTGAGATGATGTCTCGATTACTTGCTAAAATGGATCAGCAAGCTACTCAGAACCATATTCCGAATCAAAACCATGCTACAGGAGAAAGCAGTGGTGTCAATGGAAACAACGGGCATAATGGAAACAATGGTAATGGAGGTAGTAGAACCATTGGACAGCATGATGCCATCTCTAGCGGATCAGCCTCTAGACCGCTCTTTCCTACATTCACTCCAAGAGAAGAACAACCAGCTGAAGCTCCCGTTCCCTTGGTAGACGATGCCCGACAAGCCTATATGGAGTATGCTACCCTACCCCCTGATCTTAGGAACCAATGGTCCTTTGATCAATTCTTGAATCAGAGGGACAGAAGACAAGGAAGAAGAGTTGATAACCGAGCTAATTGGGCTCCTAGAACTGATTTCCATCAAGCCTTAGGGAAGGTAACATTGGCTCACTTCGATGGAAGTGATACGTGTTCAGCAAGATCATGGGTTCAGAAGTTAGACAACTACCTTTCACTTCGTCCCATGCCAGAAGAAGATGCCATCAAGTTTGCAACACTCCATTTAGAAGGAGCTGCCCATGAGTGGTGGTACCATGGTTTGGTCACTCTTGGCCATAACCTTATTCGAACCTATGGAGAATTCACCAACAAGCTGATTGAAAGGTTCGACACTAAGGATCCTGAAGTAAGATTTCGCGAGCTTGCACAACTCAAACAGCATGGCTCCTTGGATTCTTACATTGCTGATTTCCAGAGACTTTCTGTGATGGTGCCCAACATCACCGAAAGAAGATTGGTTGTGTTGTTTTCTGAAGGTTTGGTTGAACCCTTGAAAGGATGGGTTAAAGCTTTCGATCCACCAAGTCTTGATGAGGCAATCAAGAAGGCTCGTAGTATGGAGTTATCAGCCCCTAGGCCTAAATTTCCGCCTAAGCCTTTTGGCCATAAGAGGGATAAGGATAAAAGACATTCTTCTAATCAGCACAAGAAGTTCCCACCTAAATTGACTGAAGAGCAACGTGAACAGCTCAGAAAGGAGGGCAAGTGTTACACATGTTTAGAGCCTTGGACTAAAGGCCATAGATGTCCTGGAAGAGGGCGTTATAATCAAATGGGAACCTATTCTGATTATGAATCAGCATCTGATATGTCTGATCAGCAGTCTTATTTCGGGGACAGCGAGGATGAAAGAGCCTCAGAAGAGTCCGATCATGAACAAGGAGTTGGGGGCCCTATTGCCCAACTCTCTAGTTTCCAAAAGAACGAATCTTTCAAGGTTCGTGGTGGAGTTGGAGGCCATCGTATTGTTGCATTAATTGATACTGGTGCAACGCATAACTTCATTGATGAAGGTGTGGTTGCAAAGAGAGGTCTCAAAACTGAAGAATTTGAAGGCTTCAAAGTCATGGTGGCTGATGGGTTTCACATTTCATGCACACGAAGAGTTCCTAACATGTCCTTGCAGTTGGGAAACTATGAAGTCAAAGATGACTTCTATGTGGTTACTATTGGTGACACAGATGCAGTCTTGGGCATACAATGGTTACGCTCACTTGGTGAAATCTCTCTCAACCTACAAACCATGGAGCTCAAGTTCCAATCTGATGGTAAGAGAGTTGTTTTGAGAGGAATGCCTAATGGTGGTCCTCGTATAGTTTCTTTCAAAAGGATGGAAAGGCTGATTAGACATGACCAAGTGGAGTGGGCTGCGGAATGCATGGTTCTTCCTGCCAGTCCAGTTGAGACCAAGAGGGAATATCCTCCTAATATTCAATCCATACTCACCAAAAGGAGTAAGGTGTTTGCTGATCTACCACCTGGGCCACCACCAGAAAGAGGTGCTGAGCATGTTATTGAACTTAAGGAAGGGGCCAAACCAGTCATCACAACACCGTATAGATATCCTAAGAAGCAGAAGGACGAAATTGAGAAGAACATAAGAGAACTCCTGGAGATGGGCTTCATTCGCCCTAGCAAGAGTCCCTTCGCTTCAGCTGTGGTTCTTGTGAAGAAGAAAGACGGCACCATCCGCATGTGTGTTGATTATCGTGCCTTGAATCAAAGCACAATAAAAAATCGGTATCCTATTCCTCGGATCGATGAGCTCATTGATGAGCTACATGGTGCTAAATTCTTCTCCAAAATTGATTTGAGATCGGGTTACTATCAAATCCGGATGAGGGGCTCAGATGTTGAGAAGACGGCATTCAGATGCCACTATGGTCATTTCGAGTTCCTAGTCATGCCCTTTGGCTTGACTAATGCTCCAGCCACTTTCCAGTCTTGCATGAACAGAGTCTTCCAGAAGCAGTTGAGGAAATTTGTGTTAATTTTCTTTGATGATATTCTCATCTTCAGCAAGACGTGGGAAGAACACCTCAAGCACTTGGAGGAAGTGCTTAGCATTCTTGAATCAGAAAGTTTGTTTGCAAAAGAGTCCAAATGTGAATTTGGAATGAAGGAGCTGCTCTACCTTGGCCACATAATCAGCGCTGAAGGGGTGAAGGTTGATCCAGAAAAGATCAAGGCTATAGTAGATTGGCCACCTCCAGAAAATCTGACTCATTTGAAGGGATTCTTGGGTCTTTGTGGCTTCTATAGAAGGTTCGTAAAGGGGTATTCTCAAAGTGCTGCTCCTCTTACTGACCTCACTAAAAAGGGGGCTTTCATGTGGTCAGAAAAAGCTCAAAGTGTGTTTGATAAATTCAAGAAAATCATGAGTTCTTGTCCTGTATTGGCCATACCAGATTTCTCCAAACCCTTCGAGTTACAGTGTGATGCATCAGGGGAAGGTATTGGGGCTGTTTTGATGCAAGAGAAGCATCCAATTGTATTTGAAAGCAGAAAATTAAGAGGGGTTGAAAGAACCTACTCTATCTATGACAAGGAAATGCTTGCTATCATGCATGCATTAGCCAAGTTCAGACAGTATCTAGTGGGGAGCAAATTCGTGGTCAAGACTGATCACAACAGTCTCAAGCACTTTATGCATCAGAAGGATTTGAATGAGAGACAGCAGAAGTGGGTGAGTAAGCTACAAGCTTACGATTTTGATATTGAGTATGTCAAAGGGAAGAATAACGTTGTGGCAGATGCTTTGTCTAGAAGGCCTCACTTGAGCTCATTGTGTGAGCTTAATGCTGATTGGAAGGAGTTGTTGCTTGCTGATTATGCCAAAAATCAGTTTGCAACCAGCGTTATTGAAGGTACTTTTCATGATGAAAGGTACAAGGTAGTTGATGGGTTGATCCACTACAAGGGAAGAATCTTCTTGGTGGCTGATTCTAAACTTAAGAAGAAGATTTTGGTGACCTTCCATGACAGTCCACTTGCTGGTCATCAAGGGTACTTCAAGACATACAAGCAGATTCGAGAGAGATTCTCTTGGAAGGGGTTGAAGGATGATGTCCAGCGTCACATCAAGGAGTGTAGTACTTGTCAAATGAATAAAAATGAGCACTCTCTTCCAGCTGGTCTACTGCAGCCACTTCCCATTCCAGATCAAAAATGGGAGAGTATCTCTATGGATTTCATCACCGGGTTGCCTAGGGCTCAAGGCAAAGACTGTATTTATGTTGTAGTGGACAGATTGACCAAATTCTCTCATTTCTTTGCCATCACAAGCACATTCACAGCAGCACAAGTTGCAGATTTGTTCTTCCATGAAGTGTTTAGACTGCATGGGTTGCCTAAAAATATTGTGAGTGATAGGGACAGCAAGTTTCTAAGCACCTTTTGGCAGGAAATCTTTAGGATGAGTGGTACAGTGCTTACTCCAAGCACTAGCTATCACCCACAAACAGATGGTCAAACGGAGATTGTGAACAAATGGTTGGAGGGCTATCTCAGAAATTATGTCTCAGAACAGCAAAGGGCATGGGTAAAATGGCTCCACTTGGGAGAATATTGCTACAATTCATCTTTCCACATGTCAATAAAGATGTCTCCATTCATGGCCCTCTATGGTTACGAGGCTCCAAGCTTTGCAGAATTGGTGTTTGGCGATAGCAAAGCTCCTCAAGCCAAGGATTGGTTGCAGCAGAACCAAGATGTTTTGAAATCCTTAAAGGACAACCTTCAAATGGCACAAAATCAGCAAAAGATGTACGCTGATCAGCAGCGTGTTGAGCGCTCATTTGATGTTGGTGACATGGTATATCTTCGGCTTCAGCCCTACAGACAGTCTACACTTAAGAAGAGTGGAGCTGAGAAGCTGAAACCACGCTTCTATGGACCATTCAAGGTTGTTAGGAAGGTTGGAGCGGTGGCCTATGAGTTGGAACTACCTTCGAGTAGTAAGGTCCACAATGTCTTCCATGTGTCTCGCCTCAAAAAGGCACTTGGACACAACGTTGTGGCTTCATCACAGTTACCTCCTTTGGATGAAGAAGGGCAGTTGACTTTGGTTCCAGAACAGATTATTGATTTCAGAGAGCGTTCCTTGAGGAGGAGAACAATCAAAGAGTATTTGGTAAAGTGGAAGAATTTACCATTGGAGGATGCTACTTGGGAGGATGAGGAGATTCTACAGCATCCAGACTTGCGATTGCTTGAGGGCAAGCAATCTTGGGGAGGGCGGACTGTAATGTCCCCTTCTCAGCAGTGATCGTTTCTGTTGACCGTTGGCCTATTCCGGAGACCCGTAGGCTGTGCGGATGGTGAAATTAGGGTTTCCAAGTTTTGAGGTGGTTGTTGCTTGGAGTTTGGGTTTCTGACTGCGGATTCTTTCTGGGTTTTCAGAGAGCTTCGCAGTGGTGTGTTCAGTTTGGCATTTCGGGCAACTTCGCGAATTTACTATTTTTAGTAAATTCTATTTCTGGCAGTGGACAGTTCGGGTACAGTTCAGTTGGGTCACTTCTTCAGTTGTTTCAGCTGGCACTTCAGTTCTTGGCCTTGGGCGCATTTTTCTGGGAGAGATAAGTAATTTCATTATAATATTATTATTTTAATATTATACCCCTTGCCTAGCAGTGCAACTTTAAGTTGTTTTTAAAAAGGGGACTTTGAGGGTCCAGGCGTCATAAGGAGATAAATTATAATTTTAAAATGTCAAATATTGAGACAAGTAAGTGGGACGCCCTTTTGAGAAGATTATTTTATTTTAAAAAGTGAAATGTTTTATTGTTGAAAATGGACGCCATCTTTTGGAGGGAAAAGGTGAATTTGAAATTAGGGTTTGGGCGCCCTTGGAAGCTTCTAGATGTTTCTCTCTCGTCTATATAATCAGGCCTCAGCTCTTCATTTGGCATCTTCTCGTCTACTACACCGTTATGCTGCTGGATTGTATTCAGGCACTCGCTTCGAGGAAAGCACACCTCCTAGCATTGGCTCATCTTCTTGCTTGAAAGATAGCAACTAGTTGAGAGGTTAGCTTGTATTAGGTTTGAATTGCATTTCTAGTTGAGTAATTGCATTGTTGGAGTTCTAGTTTACATTTTCTGTCATATTTTGATGTTGCTGAATGTCATTGAGGAATGTAAGAATCGCTCGTAGCTCATGAAATAAAAATGTTATCATTCTGGGTGTTGGATCTTTCAATCTGTTTATGAAGGGCGACCATGCTTGCCAATTTCCAGATTTTATTTATGTCTCTTTGATTTTATAAAGGAAATTCGCCCTTGCAGCTGGGCCGTACCATCTTGAGGTACATTGGAGTTTGTGCAAAAATAAATAAGGCTTGTTTTGAGTGGTTTAGGGATTGTATCTTGGGCGCCTGCATCAGTATAGCAATCTGCATTTGATCTTTCGTCAATAGGATGTGTTTAGAGTGAGTTATATGCATTTTGATGAGTTTTCATGCTGCTGTTCTGTATCATTTCTGTCAAAAACAGTCACATCAGATTTGAGAAAGTTCATTAGTGTGTGAGGAGTTGATATTCAGTGAGCTTGGGAGTGTGAAAGGGAGTTCTTAATTTGATATAGCTTCGAAAGGATTCTAATCTTAAGATATTGACAAACTCTCTAATTTATTGTAAGCTGAACAGTAGTACTGTCAGCAATTCTCTCCTCTCATTTGGTATTTACTTGTACTGCCCACTGAATAAGTGGAAGAGGCTGGCTTGCCGCCTTTTACTTTCTTGCATTGTAATTTCCTAAGTCTCCGCCATATGGTCGCCTCCTATCCTTCACGGATCGAGTAGCACATACTTGGTGTTGAGCTATTTTCAGTATTGCAATAGATAGGGATCCTCTGACCGAATGCTCGTCGTTCGCCGGCGCATCTCTGGTTAGAGTTCTTGTTCAGTATTTACTTTGAGATCCTCTGACCAATGCTCACACCTTGCCCGCATCGGGATCCTGGTGTACATTCTGGGTAGAGTTACTTTCTGCATCGTTTTGGTTTATGCTAACCTTAACGGGTGCATGTTGCATTGTAATCTTTTATGAAAAAACAAAAAAAAAATTGGTCCGGTTCATTACAGACATCAATGCCGTTTTGGGCATCTAGTGGCTGCGATCTCTACGAGAGATCACTCTGAATCTTCAAAACATGGAGTTGAAGTTTACATTTGATGGGAAGAGGATGACCTTGCGAGGGATGTCAAATGGAGGACCTCGCATAGTCTCATTCAAGAGGATGGAACAGTTGATTCAGCATGATTTAGTAGAGTGGGCAACGGAATGTGTAATCATGACTACCAATCCTCTAGAAGAGAAAAGAAGCTATCATGTAGATGTTGAAGCTTTGCTTTCAAAGTGAAGCAAGGTGTTCAATGAGATTCCACCATGGAGACCTCCTGATAGGGGAATTGAGCCTGTGATTGAACTTGAAGAGGGTGCCAAGCTGGTCATCACCACCCCATATCGACATCCAAAACAACACAAGGATGAGATTGAGAAAGCCATCAAAGAACTATTAGATATGGGACACATCCGCCGAAGCAAGAGTCCTTTTGCTTTATTAGTGGTTTTCGTAAAGAATGATGGCACTATGTGCATGTGCATAGATTATCGGGCCCTGAACAAAAAGACCATCAAGAATTGGTATCCAATTTTGAGGATTGATGAGCTACATGGAGCAGTGTTTTTTCAAAGATAGACCAAAGATTAGGTTATCATCAAATTAGGATGCAGGAGGACATTGAGAAAACTGCTTTCAGACACCATTAGTTATGCCTTATGGCTTAGCTAATGTGCTTGCGACTTTTTAGTCTTACATGAATCGGGTGTTCAATAAGCAACTAAGGAAATTTGTTCTAATCTTCTTTGATGATATCTTGATTTGCAGTAAGTCTTTGGAAGAGCATCTAAAACATTTGGAGGAGGTTCTAAGTATTTTGGAGGCTAAATCTTTGTTTGCCAAAGAAACCAAATGTGAGTGTGGAATGGCTGAACTCTTTTATCTTGGTCATGTGATCAGTTCAAAGGGAGTTAGCATGGACTGAGAGAAGATCAAGGGCATTTTGGAGTGGGTACCACTAGGAAATCTCACTCAGTTGAAGGGGTTTTCGGGTCTTTGTGGATTCTACAGAAGGTTCGTGAAGGGCTATTCAAAGTTGGTTGCTCCTCTCACAAATCTTACCAGAAAGGGCACATTCATATGGCCAGATGGAGCATGAAAGGATTTTGATCGGTTTAAGCACATCATGAGTTCATGTTCCGTTTTGGCGATACTAGACTTCTCCAAGCCATTCAAGCTATGGTGTGTTGCTTCTGGAGAAGGGATTGGTGTTGTTCTAATGTAGGAAAAACACCCAATTGTGTTTGAAAGCCATAAGCTGAGGAGTGTGGAGAGGTCATATTCCATATATAACAATGAGATGCTTGCAATCATGCATGCCATGGAAAAATTTAGGCAGTATTTGGTTGGTGGCATACTCATTGTGAAGACTGATCATAACAGTCTCAAGCACTTATTGCATCAGAAAGACCTCAATGACAGACAACAAAATTGGGTCAGTAATCTCCAAGCTTATGATTTTGACATAGAGTATGTCAAAGGGAAGAACAACATAGTGGCCGATGCCTTGTCCAAAAGGCCACATTTGAGCTCTATGATGTACATTACAACTGATTGGAAAGAGAAAATCCTTGTTGAGTACACCAAGAAATCCTTGCCACCAGTATAGTTGAAGGTACCGTGTATGATGAAAGGTACAAGGCGGTGAATGATTTGATCTTGTACAAGGAAAGAATATTTTTAGTGCTTGAATTGAAGCTCAAGTTGAAGGTGCTTCAAACATGCCATGACGTTTCCTTGGCTGGTCACCAAGGTTACTTCAAAACATATAGATTCAAGAGAGGTTTTCATGGAAGGGGCTTAAGGATGAGGTCCTTCGATATGTCAAAGAATGTCAAATTTTCCAACAGAACAATAATGTGCATAATTTTCCTACAGGGTTGTTGCATCGCTTGCCCATTCTTAACCAAAAATGGAAAAGTATTTCTATGGACTTCATTACGGGTTTGTCTAAGGTGCAAGGAAAGGATTGCATTTTGGTGATTGTTGATAGATTGATGTAATTTGCACATTGCTTTGCCATTATTGTAGCATTCACAACAATTTTGGTTGCTGATTTGTTCTTTAGAGAGGTATTCAAGTTGAATGGGTTGCCCAAGAATATTGTGAGCGATAGGGACAACAAGTTTCTAAGCATGTTTTGGCAGGAGATTTTTAGATTGAGTGGTACATTTCTCACCCGAAGCACTGGTTATCACCCACAAACTAACATGAAAACCAAGATTGTGAACAAGTGACTTGAAGGGTATCTTAGGAATTATGTTTTTGGACAGCAGAAAGCTTGGGTGAGATTGCTCCATTTGGGAGAATATTCCTTTAATTCTTCATATGACATGTCCATCAAAATGTCTCCATTTGTGGGTTTGTATGGATATGAAGCCCTTAGTTTCATTGAATTGCTTTCTGGTGATAGTAGAGCTCCTCAAACAAAGGATTTGTTGCGATAAAGCCAGAAAATTTTGAAATCCTTGGAGGACAATCTCAAACATGCCCAAAATTAGTAAAAGGTTTATGTTGATCAACACTGTATTGAGGGTGTGTTTGAAGTTGGAGACATGGTTTATTTGATACTTCATCCATATCGTTAGTCTACTCTCAAAAGGAGTGTAGTAGAGAAGCTTAAGCCACGTTTCTATGGACCATTTAGGATCTCCAAGAGGGTTGGAGAAGTGGCTTAGGAGCTATTGCTAGCAGATAGTAGCAAAGTGCACAATGTCTTCCATGTGTCATGCCTCAAAAAGGCGCTTGGACACAATGTTGTTGCTTCCACAGTGTTACCTTTGTTGGATAAGGAATGAAAGCTCGTATTAGTTCTTGAAGCAGTAATTGATTTAAAAGAGCATTCATTGAGGAGGAGAACCATGAAAAAATATCTGGTGAAGTTGAAGAATCTTCTAGTCGAGGATGCAACATGGGAGGATGGGCAGATAATGCAACATCCAGACTTGCGATTGCTTGGGGACAAGCAATCTTGGTTAGGGAGGAATTGAATTTCCCCTTCAATTGTAATCTATTCATTGGCCCTTAGCCTATTTTTGGAGTCCCGTAGGCTAAATGGAGGGGTTAAGGGGATTCCATGATCCTTGGAGGATTTGTGTTAGCATTTTCAAAGAGTATACTGTTATTGCCAAAGAGCTTTTGTGGGTTTTTCTTGGTTTTTTTTGGCTTTGGTCAATGGTATGGCTATTTTTAGTAATTTACTATATTTAGTAAGTTTTGGTGTGTCTCAATTAGAGCCAGTTTGGAGATTTGACTCACTATTTTGAGCAATTTGCTATTTTTATTAAGTGCTATGTTTGGTGTATGGTCCTTGCTTCTTTCCTCTAGTATTTTAGTGCAGTGGTTAGTAGTTTCGGCTGTGGTGAGTTCGATTGTTTTCAAAATGATATTTATTGGCCCATTACTTAAGTCTTGAAAAAGGTGATTTTATGACTAAGTTAAAGTTCAATTGTGACCCCCCTTGTGCTCAACGCCTAGGAAAAGGTCACTTAAGTTTTTTTAAAAGACAACTTTCATTTCTTAAGGTGAACACCTAGATGAGGGTTAAAAGAAAATAAAATAAAATAAAATATTCTTTTTGGGAGATTGGCATCCCTTTTGGAGAGAAAAGGCATTTGAATTTTTTCTATTTAAGCTCACCTTATGCTCTCATTTGGTTCAAGTGGGTTGATGATAATGAAGTTCTGTCGAATTAAGGATTGAATTCTTCAATGGCTTTTGAGACGAAAGGCTTTAGTGTTGCTCTATTTTTGGAGTTGAGAGATTCTCCCTAGCTGGACATTGGAGTGGCTTCATTGCAGGAGTGACCGTTGGAGTTAGCAGTGAAGATTTCCAATTTGCTTTCAATTGTGGATTGTTTTGATGTTTTTCTAGTATATATTTTGGTGTGATATCCGATTTTGTAGAGCTTTGGAGTGTTTTTTAGTGGATTTTTTGAGTTCTATGCTTGTTGTCCATACTATTTCATGTCTAGGCCGTACCATTAGTTTTGCTTGTGTTGGTTGGAGGATTGCAAAATATATTGTGGGTATTGTTTTATCCTTTTTGACAGACTTGGTCGACCCTTTGTGCATGGTTGCAGATGTTTTGATGTAGATTTGAATCTCTAGGAGCTGATCACCCCTCTCAGCCAACCGTACAATTTGGGGTTTCTTGTGCTTGGGCATTGTGAATATTTCTGCCCTATTTCCTTGCTGTTTAGACTTCCTTGTTGGGGCCTTGACTTTCCCTTGACCTTGCAATAAGTTTGGGAACGTTCTATGGTGTTTGGGTGATGCTCTTGGGAGGTGTGCCAACTTGTAGCTTGCTAATTGGAGAGTTTTAGACCCGTTCATGGTAATTTCTAAGTGTTGCAGACCTGTTGCAACTCATTTTATGAGTTAGACAAGTCCTCGATTTACTTTTATACTCAAGTATATTGTCATTGTTTCACTAAGGTATCTTGTTTTCAATGGGTTGGATGTATTTGGGGTGTTTCTATCATATTTCTAACTCACAACAATTGGATTATAACTATTGATATCATTGTATTGAGCAACCTATTGTAACACTGATTTGGTAGCACCATTCAGTGATTTGCTCTTCTTTGGTTTGGCTACTTACCCCACTGAATAAGGGGTATTGTGTTTTACCCCACTGAGTAAGTGGTATCTTTCATATTCCACTGAAGAAGTGGCTGTTAGTACTTACACTACTGCAAAGTGGTCTTGTTGCACTCATTGCTGAAAAGCGGAAGAGTTCTTTACTTTTGTTACCCAATTTTCACCCACAGGCTCTATCAGGGGAAATCATGTTTAAATTTGGCACGTGGGTTAAATGTGGCTCCCATAAGGGTTGAGCCCAGCGTGCAGGTGTTCGGTTTTCATTGGGAAAGTCTTTATCTGATGCTTTTTTTTTATAGGGAAGTCTATTGGAAAATCCTCCCTCCTTCAGATTTGGCGTAAAACTCCTAAGGATGAAAGTCGCTGAGACGAGCTGGATCTCTTACCGACTGGCTGTTGTGCTATATTCATTCGAAAATCCTCAGGTCGCCCAGACATTTTTATTCACCGTGGGTTTCTATATCTCTCCCCGACTGCTGAAGTCATGAAGGTTGTTCAGAAGGCTGCCATCGGGGAGAAGGTTTCACATTCGCCATGAGGTCTGGCCGAATGAGGGTCCTGCCGACGAAGGGGGGCCTTCGGTATAATGTTTTGAAGTCAGGGAGAAGTTTCCCCGACCCGATAGTCTTGCCGACCATTGTGAACAGGAAGGTAGGCTCCCACCGAAACAAGATGACTTCACCAAGAGTTCTTCCCGACTTGCCAGTGTCTTGCCGAAGGAAGGATGCTTGAGCTCAGGGAAAGTGATTTGTGTTCGCTATGATGTTTTCCCAAAAGCGATGGTCTCGGCGACATCTTGTGCAGTGGTATAACTCACAAAGATCGGTATGACCTCTTGTCGACTAAAGGAGCTCTTGCCGAATGCGAATGACTTTGCCAATGAAGTGGCGATGTCGGTATGACTCCTGAAGGGATCGCTGTAGCATCTTGCCGAAAGCGATATGTCTTGCCGATGTTCTGAGCGATGACAAAGACGATTTCGATATAACTTTTGTGGCTCGATGAGAACTCTCAGTGATAGTTTTTTTCGATGCTGATAGCTGCAGAGGGGCGTAATCGCATCGGCGAGACACTTCTAGTGTCTCACCGAGATGCGATTCTGATGAAGAGCTTTGACCGCCTGAAGTAGCTTGTGTGGCATTTGTTCGACCAATCCGGGGAAGCTATAGGCAGACCGTTGGTAGCTTGACCAGTGCCAAGAGGATCAACAAGGGGAACACAACGTGGCTCTGCCCTGGGCTCGGAGGCATTCAAAGCAGCTCGACTAAAGGAGATTCGAAGACGAGGGACACGAAGACCAGATCAGGGAGGCCATTCCTGGAGTGACTCCACACCGACATGGCCACGGGGATGCAACATTAATTTCATCAACAAGATCTGAGGGAGATTTATCCCGAAGAGATATTTTTGTAAGCCCAGAGTGGCCGACGCATTTTTGTATATATGGCATTTTTTTTCCCTTCTTGTAGAGGAGTTCTCCTAGATGCTTTTCGAAAGTCTATCACTTCTACAGTCCTCTCTCAGATTAGCAAAATTATGTAACTCATTTTGGAGCATGATATATAAAGTTTGCCTTGGTGACTATTGATGTTTGGATTTCCATCTTGTTCTTGCAGAGTGTTGTGCATTTCAGGTTCATAATCAAGTTATTTTGTGAATTTATTTTATTCCTTCATAACTTTATCTTGCGTTTTCATGCCTTTGCAAAAGCAACATTATACAAATCACAAACTGTGTTTACATAATCACATATGGATTCTAGTTTGTAAAAAAATATTTTTCTCTCTGGAAAAAGTGTGTGAATCAAACCTATTGTGACATATTAATGCATTGCTTATACAGATTTGATGTGTAATCTTATGTTCATCATCAGTATTCAAGTGTAATCAAAGTATCTCATTGTTCCTGTCATTTTGGTGCATCACCATAGGATTTAATTTTCATTTTTATGCATTATCCTTCTCCCTTTTCCTTCTAAGATCAGTAGTTAGGTGACACCAAAGGAAATCGGCCTTCTCCGGAGGTTGACCTCTGTCTATAAGTGACCCACAGCTTTGGAGGTCTTCCCATGTTACACTGAGGTGTTGAACATCAGGTTCAACAAGGGTGCAATTTTAGGTGATAACAACTTTCATTTGTACCCGCTACAAAAATGGTTTCTTTCAATACTACCCACACGATTCAACAAGTGGTTTCCTTCCATCATTGCAATGTAAATGTTGCCACTGTATGCTCTCACCTTGTCCACATCAAGGTTTGGGTGATCAAAAAGTAGAAGGTAATTGATTACAGTTGATTATCTTTGCTTATTATGTTATCACTAGAAATGTAAACCTTGCCATCGTATGTTCTCACCTTGCCCACATTGAGTTCCGAGTGATCAGTGTTGGTTGAATATTTTGCAAACTTTTGAGGTTTAGCAAAATGGTGGTTTCAGCCATAGTGTGTGAGATAAACTCTCCTATTTTCAAAGGGAAGGCTCCCCCTTTGCTTTCTATTTTAAGAATTCAGGGACAACAGCTGGCTCTGACTAGGGAACTGCCTTCGAAAGTGAAGGTAGTAGAATCCAGAATGTCCAAGTGCCTTAGTATCCATTGGGTTACGGAGTCAAAAAAACCAAAAGACTCAAAATGACAGGAAGGATGACGTTATTGATACAAAACAACTAACTAGAAAACAAGACACAGACTTGTGCAACTGCACTTATTGAAAAGATAAAAACCTACCTAATTGAAACTAGTAAAAAATGGAAGCTTTTCAAACGAAACCATTTACTAGTTCAACAAAATAGCTTCCTTTCTTCAACAACTTATGGTACCTTGTATGATTGTAGGCAACTTTGTATAGATGAAGCGTGAGCAATGGTACGAGAACTTGATGTAGTACTCTTTTGAAGAAATGAACAAATTCACTTTTCTCTTGAGATGAATCATATGTACTGCTTCTTTGAAATGGATTTTTGAAACCAGCCTTCTCTTGATCAGCTGCAACTGCTTCTTTGACTTCTTTTTGAAATATATCTTCATGTTTAGGTACAAGTGAAACCTTTGATTTCTCATTGGTTTCTAACCAAGCTAGATGTCTTATGGGGCATCCCCTTGATCGGACAAAAACTGAATTCTTTTTACCAGCTGCTACTTGAACAATTGGTTCATCAACCATGACAACCTCATGCTGAATGGAAAGATCTCCTTCATGTGATTCAAATGAAAACGTGACTGCATTGCATTCCCCAGTATGTTGTTTATAACCTTCTGATTGGAGAGAATCTTCAACAGGACTTGAACAAAAATCTTCTATAATGCTGATGAAATGATCATCAAGTTTTGGGGTAGATCTCTTATGCATAAGATGTTCTATTTCATCCTTAGAAGAACTTTCTTAAGGACCTAAAAAAATATCAAAACCTCCAGCTTGGAAAATAGACTCTTGATTTTCATCTTTCTCAAGTTGCTCATGATCTTCTAACTTATGGGATATTGGATTGGCATCAAAGCTTGAACAAAAAGATTCCATCTCATCCCAAAACGTATCCTCTTCAATACCTTCTTTGCTATTTTGAATAAGAAAGCTCAACTTTGCTTCATGACAACTTTCATCAAAGTCTCCAAAAATAGAATTGTCCTTATGTTCTAAAAGTGTTGTTGATGCTACTTTGAGTAGGTTTTCATCTTTCTCTATAAAAGAGGATAATTCATCAAACCAAACTACAAAAACCTCATTTTTATCTTCATAAACTATCTTTTCACATCCCACGACGTGATTGTCCTCCTTCATCAACACCTTTGAAAGATGGTCTTCAACCTCTTGTTGTGTATTCTTCATGATATCCGATATGGTCTTTTATTTTTGTTCAACAACTTTCTGGAACTACATAAACCAGATTTGAGAGTCGCCAGCTATGTTTGCTTCCTTCTCTTGGAAGAGACCAGCAAGATCACTTTGTTCAAGATAAGAATCCTCCATTGCTGCATTTGTTGGTGGTGCCTCAAGAGCAAAATTATGAGCAGTAGGTAGATATGGCCTTCTTGGAACGTCGTCTTCATAAGGGGAAGAGAATACACCTTGAGCTAGCTGCCTTTTAAGAGCAAGCAACTCATTAGTCAACCTTTGCACCATGGGATTCGTCCTTGTGCTGGAAGAAAATGAATCCAAAGAAGAAGGACCACTTGGTTCTATCCTTATCTGCCCAACAAGAATGAGATCGTGTTCAATTTTTGTCGCTAGGGTTTGCGCAAATGTGAGAGTAGCTGGAGCTGCTCTTCTTGATAGGAAACCAACCTCGGGTACTTGAGCATTTACAAAGAAACATTTCAAATTCTTAGCTGTAGGTTGAACAACAGTTGGAATTCTTTGTGTCAGCTTGTTGAAGTGAGCTATAAACTTGCGCATAGGCACGTGAGATTCCCTCTTCAACTGAGTGAGCTGAGCCAACAAAGCATGAGCGTCTTTAAGAGGCTTGAACCTTTCTTCAAACTTGGCTATGAGAGTTGCCCAGTTTGTGATGGCATGTGGTGCCAGATGATAAAACCAATCTGCAACAACACCTTAGACAGTCTCCACAAACAGCCTTACAGATACATCTTCGTATTCAACACCATGAACTCCACAAGCACTGTAGAAAGCAGCAACGTGCTCATTAGGATGTTGTTGTCCATCACCAAAGAATTTGGGAAAGTTCTTTTGTGAGCCTTCAGGAAGAGCATGTAGGGGTAGAGCTAAATTCAACTGACCAAAAGCATTTCCCCAAGGACCTTGAGCAGCCATTTACATGTCCTTGGTAAAAGCTTGAAAAAATTGATAAATTATAATGAATAGGATACCGGTATACTTCAATAGAAAGCGTGAGGCTTTCAAATGTGTATCGTATCCCCAGCGAGGTTGCCAAAAACTGTTGGTTGAATATTTTGCAAACTTGTGAGGTTTAGCAAAATGGTGGTTTCAGCCACAGTGTGTGAGATAAACTCTCCTATTTTCAAAGGGAAGGCTCCTCCTTTGCTTTCTATTTTAACAATTCAAAAATAAACTCTAACTATAAATCTATTCTAAATCTGGGTGAAACTCTGTCTTGTTCTCTTTTTCCATAAAAGATACTTATTCTTTTCTCTTGTTTCAGAAAAGAATCACAGATGAAAGCATACATGATTTATGAAGTAAACAAATAAAGAAACAAAGTTTCCATAAAGGCACAAAGTCCTTCGTTGCTCCTCCGGGACGGGAAAACAAATTGAAAGCACAAAGTCTTTGACAACTTACTCTCTTATCAACCTTTTTAGATGATTTTCTGGTAATCAAGTACAACATGTAGCAGCTCAAAATCTAACTACATGTTACACTTTTAATGCACAAACATAGAAAATAAAAGCAGCACAAAGTCTGCAAGTTACCCTCTTTACTTGAGCGTTCTACAATAGCTTCAAACGTGATAAATAGCTCAAAGTCTGCAGTATCAAATTTGAAAACCAATCTTAAACTTCAAACGCAATAAGCAGCTCAAAGTCTGCAAAATTGAGCTTGAATTCCTCTTGTATAACACCACAAAACTCACAATCAATATGTAGAAAATGTCGTCACATAACACTTTGAATCAACACAAAGTTTGAAAGGAATTTTCCTCTTTTAATTGACTGTAATTTGATTTACATCTAAGCTCAAAGTTTTAAAGTGCACATACAAATTAGCAGAGTTTTATTGCATTGCCAAAAGATAAAGATTACAAAGGACCCCCTCAAGTATTTATAGGAGAGAGGTCATGAGAAAAAGGTGGGAGGATCCCAACTAACTTGAGAAATTCTCTCAACCTCCAACTGCTTGCAATTGACTTATTCCAAATGACAATCCTAATTTATCTTGACTTGTAATTTGATTACATGTAATTACAATCTTCAATAATGCGAGTAGCATGGCCACTTGACATTACAATTTTTGACTTTACATGTAATTTGTCAAAACAAAATTACAAATGCATAATTGAAATTATTCTAAGTGTCCAAGACATGACTCAAACCATCATCCTTGAGTGGATCTTCATGCTGTTGTTTGGAAAATATTCTTCTATCTCTGTCTTGAAAGCATTCTATGCTCAATCATGTCACTTATTCAACTCCTTGTGTGGCTTCATCATGTTGTTGTTCTTTCTTTGTATCATTTTCCAGCCTTGGAATTTGTTTGAAAAATAAGGCCCATGCCTTATATTATTGATTTGGTGGGTCATGTGTGCAAACGGGATTAACGAAAATGAGACAAAGGGGCTGCAAAAGTGAGGCTGAAACTCAATTTCGGGTTTTGGAAACAACATTACATGTGTGGAAAAACAAGAACATTGACTTGCAATTGTGGAGAATGAACATGTAACTTCATATGTGTATGGGAAAATACAAGTTTTGCACTTGTGATTGGATCCTAAAGACACATTTTCAAGTGTTTTTTAGTGCATTTTGGACCAATTTCAGGTTTTGGAAGGCTAATAACAAGTGCAAAGTGTAATCGGGATTTTTGGGACATAGTGCAAGTTAAAAAGTGCAAGGTAGGAAAAATGAGAGGTCATTGCAAGTTTATTTTTGAAACTTCTACTTGCACTTTTGACCAAAACTTCCTACTTGCAGTTGGTTTATAAAATCCCGACTTGCAGCCAAGGGCATCATTTTTCTTTCTTTCTTTTGCAGAAAATAGTAGTGAGATCATGGAGAAATGTGAATGAGGTGAAATGAACATGAAATAAAATGGAACGAAGGACATATGAAGTGGAAAAACGTTTTTATAAATGAAGGGAAAATGAATAATGATGGTGTATGAAAGAGAAATGAATGAAGGGCGTATGAGGTGGAAAAACGCACTTTGAGCCATACACGTTTTTTTTATAATATGCAATCTCAATCTCCATAGAAAGGCAACCTAGGAACAAAAGATTTAAAGCAACAAAAATAGAAAAATAAAAAGAAACAAAGAACATACCCGTAACAAGAGTTTACAAGCCAAAATAAAGAAGAAAAACCCTAGGCGCTTTGAGCAAACTCAAATATGCAAAAACGTGGCAATGGTAGAGCAAAAATGGGGGATTCAATAAAGTTGTAGGCTTTGCCAAGTATTTTTCATGCCAAAAATCTCTCCAATCGGGGTATATATGAGCAAGAGCAAGCTAAAAATCCACAAAAACACTTGCAAAACTAATTTCGGATTTTTTGATGCTGATTACAAGTTTAAAATAACTTGTAAAATTTCATTGCAAGCATTTTGGGTTTTTTAAGTCTCATTACAAGTGAACAAAATAACAAATAACTTTAAAAATGCCCTTTACTTGCAAATCGGGTTTTTAGATACACTTTGCAAGTGAACATTATGATAAAAGACTCAAATAGGAACTTTTGGAGCTCATTGCAAATAAACTTTTAAAAATAAAAAGAAATAGGAACTTTTGGAGCTCATTGCAAGTAAACTTTTAAAAATAAAAAGAAATAGGAACTTTTGGACTTCATTGCAAGTGAACTTTTAAAAATAAAAAGAAATAGAAACTTTTGGAGTTCATTGCAAGCCACTTAAGTGAAATCGGTCTTTTTATAACATATTGCAAGTAACTTTTTATAAAATAACTTGTAAAGTGAACAAAAAGTTCCTACAACTTGTAAGTTATCTCAAAAGTTCCTATAACTTGTAATTAGAACAAAAAGTTCCTACAACTTGTAAGTTATATAAAAAGTTCCTACAATTGACTTAAAATAAAGGAAAAAAGTTCCTATCACTTAGTTGTAAGAAGAAATTAAAACCCCTACTTGCAGTGATGCCCCAGAAACCCGAAATTGACCAAAAACACACTAAAAATGACTCAGAATTTCACGAAAACGGACGAGAGTGAATGAAAAATGTTAGCCAAAAGGACTATAGACCCAAAACTGAAATTTTCTAACCTTTGCACCTTATAAAATGTGCCTGAAGGCCTAAAAAATATTAAAATTTTGATGGGTTATCTCTAATTTTTGCATGTCAAAAATTAGGGACAACAATCAAAAAGTGGAAGGTAATTTATTTCAATTGCTTATCATTGTTATTTTGCTAACACTAACAATTGCAAAATAAAAAATATAGCAATATTTGGAAATACATATAGCAGAAATTTCTAGATTTAATTTCTAATCTGAAAATATAAATTTCCTAAAAAGTGGGAGCAACCCATGTCATCAAATAACATTACATATCTATTTCAAACATACCTAGAAAAGTTGATTGACTTCAATAATTTTCTATACTTGCAATCAACTCTTGCAAGCTCCCAAAAATGGATGCCACACCTCTAGGATTGAGTATAAATGCTCACAAATGATATAAATCTGCTCTCCAACCCTAGGTTCCTTCAACATAGCAATAAGCTCCTCCGAAACCCTAGTGTCAAAAAAGAAAGAATCTCATGTCCCCCTAGAAAGGTGCGACCAACAAGGAGAATGGTATGACCAGTAATGGAGGATGAAAAAACAGTGGTAAACCTCCAAAGTCTTCGAATTTGTCACTCTTGATTCAACAATGAATATCCGGCTCTCCAAAACTAAAACGCAAATAAACAATGAAGTCCAGTTGTGATCCTTGTATGAAATCATCAAGAAATCCTCTAGATTGTGTCTTTCAACAACATGGAGAATTGTGCTTGTAATGGGTTTTTTCCTCACAAACCAAGAACTAGTTTCTCCAGCAAAGAAGAATACCAAATAACAAGTCAAACATAGTTGCAAATGAGCTTGAACTTTTCCTTTTGTATAGTCCCAAAATCCCATGCCCCAAATCTGAAAAATAAAACACTTTATTTAAAATTTAAAACCTCCTTATGTCCCTTTTGGGCGTCCCTCTTTTTGGGAATTCTTTATCAAATTTAAAACGACTTCATATGTCTCCCGAAAGTACCCTTTCATAAAGTCACTTTATAATATTAAATAATGATAAAGTTAAATTTTTAATTTAAATTTATAAAGTATTGTTGTTTAGATTAAAATATTGGACTAGATTAAATATTTGGATATTGACATCAAATGCTTCCAACAACATAACTAAAAATAGAAATGCTAACAACTGACCAAGCCGGTGCCCGGAATTGATTTACTAAAAATATTAAGTATAGAGGAAATCACCCAAAACCACCCTAGAAAGTGGTGTTCCGCACATCACACCCACCAAAGCTCAATAAAACACCTGACACTTTGTTGGCGTTTAAATTCCCACCTCTGGAATGTGAATTTGAAAGAGATAGCTATGCACATTAAAACTGCTCTTCAAATTAGGAGGGGAAACTCCCTCTTGTTGATGGTGTGAAAGAAAGTAAATTAAAACTAATTCGCCTATCTTTTTGTTTCAGCTAGAGCACAAGGTTTTTAAAACACAAACGCCGCAGCTGAGATTTTCTGATTAAGAATTCCAATTACGACTAACTTAAGCTAAAGACGTTTCTAATATCTCAAATAATACATAAAGCAAGAGAATTAGAAATGAACAAGGTTGATTCTTTAACAAAGTGCTTCAATAAACTCCTTCCCAACATACACCTACTTACTTTCAATGTAAGCTGAAAATAAGTTCATAAAAGCATAACACAATAATCAAAAATTTGAGACGTTATACCAAGGCAAAGGAGGCTCATGATTTTATTTCTCAAACTTCTGGAACAAAGATTACACTAAACACATGCATGGAACAAGAAATTGCAGCTAAAGAGGCTTGCAATCTTGTTCTTACACAAAGAGAACAACAATTACAACAACTACTTGTTGGCTAAAAGAGACTCAACAATTAGCTATCATAAACACAATTGAACAACACTGAATAACAAATAGAAGGCTCTTAGATTCAATGTCTTGTTATCACTAGCATGGTTAAAGAAAACTAATGAGTAAAGGCTCTGATTTATAGGCAAGCAGAGGAGTAGGGAACCCTAAAATCTCCTTGCTTTTACAATCTAGGGGTTGTTCAGCAAACAAGCGTTATTTCTAAATCTAGAAAGAAGATAACATCTAACACCTAAGAAAGCAGAAAAAGTAGGAAATGCCAACTATTACAATCTATCTTTTTTCTCTTCTAAAAGAATGGATAAGAAGTGTTCCTAGAATAGAAAGAAAGTTGGAAGAAAGCTTTTAGAAGAAAGCAGCTTTAGATTTCAATCACATTTTCTAGAAAGCTGGAAATTGTGTCCTGATTCGGTGCATCTATACTATCAATAGCAAAGTTATGTTTTTCTAAGATATCCTCTCCATTTGCAATTGATTTCAGGAAATCTTTGATCTCATTGGCTGCTTTCTCGAACTTTGCTGACATAATGGAAATGTGACTCACGCCACCATCATTGCTGCGAACAACACTCTGAAATTGATTTTGCATTTGACCAAGTCTGATATAGGAGCAACCTTCATGATGACACCGAGCTGGAATCCTTGTGATAAACTTGTTTACAAACAAGAAAGCTTCAACTACCCTTTGCCTATATGCAATGAACTCCTTAGCTATCCTCTCATAAGTCTTCACTTTGAAGACATGACTCTCTTTCCATGCGAGAATCTGCCTCTTGTGCTCTCTTGAGGCTGTAGCACCATAGGCTGTATTCAAATCAACAATTATGATTTCATGCTTGGGCTTTACCTCTACCATTGTCTGTTCAAACCCTTGAATACCTTGACACAACGTGTGAGCGTTTTCTCTCAACTGAAACATCTGTGTTAAGATCTTCTTTCCTTTGACAATGAAACTCTCTATCCGTTCTTGAGTTTCCTTCCCAAAAATGATCAACTGTCTCAACTGATGATGATCAGCTGGTGTCTCTAAAACCTGGGGCAGCAACTGAGTAGCCTGTGAAGTACCCTGGACAAGGTTTGAAATGAAGAGCCTGAGTTGTCGTATTTCAGCCTTGAGGGCTACTTTGTCTTCTCCATCTTTTAATACCCTTTCTTGAAGGCTTTCAGACACAACTCTGAACATACTAATAGCCGCATGCCTGGTAGTTTTTCCAAGGTTAGCTTTTACCATCACGAAGTCATCTATATCCACCTCATCTCTGTTTTTATCTTCGGGAGGTGTAGCCGTCTCCATGATCACTTCACCATTAGAAGTCCTCTCAAAATGAACCTGCTTCTTCGCTTTCTTCTTTGGTGCTTCTTGATAAATGTGGTCAAGATCATCGAAATCTACCTGATATGAGGGCCTTCTTCTCTTCCTTCCCAAGGAGCTCTCAAGCTAAGATGTGGTAGTATCTTTACTAGCTTCCTTGAGAGGTTCAATTGCAATTTCTTCATCATCTTCATCCTCGATATCAATATGAATTGGCGAAGGCCTTGGTGGTTGTACAGGATCTTGTGTGAAAGGCATGCTTGTTGATTCTTTCTGAGGCATAGACTCTTCAAGAGGAGCTTTTGATTTAGTTTTAGGTTGCTCCTGTATGACTATGCCTGAGAAGTCCAGTCTCCTTCTTACGTTTTTAGTTGACCTGCTGCCCTTCACAACCTCTTGAGACTGACTTTTCCCTTTCCCTTTTGATTGTATTTTGGAAGAATAGGGAAGTGTTGCTACTACTCTTGGCAGCTCTGCTGCTGCTGGAATAGATTTCATCCTTTTTAGGACTAGGAAAACTTTTCCATGCTCGAGAACTTGTCTTTTCCTTTCTTCAATTGAGAGGGATTCTTTGTTAGCCCAATTGACTTGTGGAAGGGGCTGATCTTCAATTGGCTTTTGAGCGTACATTGGGAGAAGCACATCCTCATCATCATCTGACAACCCCTCGATATCCTCTAATAAGCAGTCTTTCATTTGGTGAAGAGTGAGCCTGCTATAACTATGCCTCCGCACCTTGAACTCATCTATGCAGTTGGCCCAAAAATCTTCAAGAGTGGGTATGTGAGCATAGTTTCTTTCAAGTCGAGCAGCGTAGACGCCATGAGGATCATATGGTCGTCTCTCACTGTAAGGCTTGAAACCAAGTGTAGATAACTCATCACTCATAGATTTAGCATTTGCTGCTGATCTGCATGTATAGATTCCGAGCCCCAATGGAAAACTGGGGGCGGGTTTGTTTCTATTCCTTAAGACTATGTGGACATCATGAGCCTTCCTTAGGAATTCCTTGAAGATAACTTCATCTGATGGTTACCTTGGTAGCATAAGTGGAGCACTTGAAAAGCCATAAACTTTGAGATAAGTGAATGTAGGAAATTGTATAAACCAATCTGCCCATTCAGCTATTGTTGCCTTTGCTGTGGATGAAATACGAATGTGCAATTCATTATCCGGGTCCCGCATTGTGTATATCAGCAAAGCTTCATTCACCCTCTTGTAGTGATGCAGTGACTTCGTGAATTCCAACTGAGGATAGTAGTTGTAGATATGTTGTACGCTCAACGATCCCTCAGTGTTCAACCCTCGAATTGACCTTGATAGACCACTAGGTCGACTAGGTAAGAAACCATATGGAACTCATGAAATTGGAAATACTCTGTTATCTGCTGATGGAGGCTGTCACTGATCAAAGTCGCCCAATCATAGAACTCAGTCTTCTTCATGATATGGGGTATAGCGTAGAACATCCAAGGCTAAAACGTGGTAGCATCTTTTGATCCAGTTACCCTGTTGAGCAAGGTGATTATGATAGAAATCTCATCTTTGAACTCGCCTCACCCGATGTTTTTAGAAAAAGTCTTATGCTTCTCCTTTATCCACCTTTGAGCAATCTTCTTGCTATATTTGTCCTTGTGCATTTCCCATATCCTCTCACATTCGCCCTTTGAGATAGTGACATTTTCAGGCCAAGGGGGAATGGAGAAACATTTTTCAATCATGTCAGGTTTCAGAATACAAATCAATCTGCCATCAACTGATTGGATCTCCCGTGTCGCCGGATTGTAATGCTTTATGCAAGCGATTACGAACTCGAGGCTCTGAAACGAAATAGGAATAAATGCTGCTGCGAGGAGTCCAGAGTGTCCCAAGTTTCTAATTGAAGTGTTTCCTACACTCTCCAAAGCACGTAGATCAAACATCGGCTTGATGTGATGCAAGTCTGTGAAATATTCCGAACCAATTTTTTTCAATTTTTGAAATGCAATTACGAACAACATGCACCCGTTAAGGTTAGCAGGAAAACCCAAACGATGCAGAATTAACTCTAACCAAGAATGTACACTAGGATCCCGAGATGGGCAAGGTGTGAACATATGGTCAAAGGATCTCAAAGAAATGCTGAACTAAATAACTCTAACCAAGAATGCGCCAGATGACGGCGAGCATATGGTCAGAGGATCTCTACGAACTAATTATGCTGAAAGTAAAACTCAACGCCAAGAATGTGCTTCCCAACCCAAGATGGCAACGGAGCTACCATGTGGCGGAGATTCTAAGAGCTACAATGCAATACTCAAATGTAAATAGGCGGCATGCTAGCCTCTTCCGCTTATTCAACGGGTATTACAATGAAGCATAAGAAGAGGAAGTAAGAATGCTGACAATACTACTATTCAGCTTACAATAATCAAAGAGTGCCTGCTAGTAACATAGAATAAGAAAGTCTAACACTGCTGCAATATAGTGTGATGTCTCCTTAATGTTCACAATGACTTCCTACCCGATCCCAACTCAAATGACAACCTCTATGCAAACTGATATAACTGAACATGGACTGAAATTACTTAACCAGCAATACAAAACCCTATTGAAATGCTCACAACTCCCTCATTCCTCAACCTAAAGACCTCAAATCACATGCATTACCTTCCTAACATGATGGCGCCCAAGTAAGAACCATTAAATAACCCCGAACTGCTGTATCTTTTTTTGCACGAATTTCAAAGCAAGTACAGATTTGTACGACCCTCAAGGAAGGGCGATTTTCTTTTATAAAATGCAATGCTTTGTCAGAAAATATGAAACTTGTCAAATAGGGGCGCCCTTGCCAAGGAAACACAATGAGACAATACCCATAACCAACATATTTTTATTTTCAATGATATGAATGAAACTACAGATCAGCCATGATATCAGCATCTCCAGATTTTTGATAAGAAATGCAATAAACTGAACTACAAAGAAAAACTCAAGCTACAATGCAAACCTCACTACAAAATCCTCTCAACAACAAGCAAACTTCTCCACTAGATGCTATCTCTCAAGCACGAAGTTGAGCCAAGGCTAGGAAGCATTCATTCCTCGAAGCAATTCCAGCACCATTTCGGCAGCATAAATATATTCAAGACATAAGATGATGAAATGAAGACCCAAGGCTCCTTTTTATAACTTTGAGAAGACACCTCCAGAAGCTTCCAGAAGGTGCGCCCATTCCTCAAAATTCTTTTAGGTTTTGACTTGACCATTGACCGAGCTTTAAGGTGGCGTCCCATTTCAAGAAGGATACAAATCATTTTAAAATAAAATAACAAGCTCTCCAAAGTTGGCACCCCACCTCCAAGAGCAATTTTAACCTTAGAATTATTAAAACTTTCCCTGATGATGCTTCCACCCATGAGGTCCCCCTTTTTAGAACAACTTAAAGTCATGAAGCTAGGCCAAGGGGTTATAACATTAAAATATAACATTATTTTAACTAAAATACTTATCTCTCCAGAAAATGCATCAAAAGGCCAAAACAACCATACCAACTGAACTGTCTGCAAAAGGAAGCCAACTGAACTGAAGCCAACAGGACCACTGCCAGAAATAGAATTTACTAAAAATAGTAAATTCGGAAAGTTGCTCGGATCAAAGTGCATGCGATACCATTGCGAAGCTTTCTGAAAACCCAGAAAGAATCCGCAATCCAAAATCTCAAACTCCGAGATGTAGCTGTCATAACTTACTAAAAATAGTAAGTCTGGAAAGGTTGCCCAATGCAGTTGCATGTCATACCTCTGCGAAGCTCTCTGAAAACCCAGAAGGAATCCAGAATCCAAACAGCCAAACTCCAACATACAAACCCCCGAATCTTCAAAAGAACCCATCAAGCAGCCGAAAACCCTAATTCTGCCACTGACTAGCCGACAGCACACCGGGAATAGGCTATCAATCACTGAAAAGTGAAGTGCTAAAAATGGGGACATTACAGTCTGTCTCAGCTATTTTGATGAGATCATGGTAGAGAGCTGATTTGGTTTTGAAATCATTGGGAGTGTATTCCATTTTGAAAACCTTGAAGAATGACTATAAACTCGCCTATGTTCAGACAAGTTTTGAGCAACTTTCTATTTTTAGAATGTTGGTTTTTCTTCCTCCAATAGACAAATTTTTCGAAGATTTTCTGATATATTAGTTTTGCTCATAATTTTGTTCCAGATAGCCCATTTTTGAAAATTTTGAATTTAGACTGAAAAAGCAGCAAATCCTAATTTCTTCAACTTGTCACGAAAAAAGCTGGCACTTGGGTTTTGTTCAGAATGCAATTAGAAACAAACCCGATTGATTAGATTTGAAAAACACTGATGGCTGATTGAGAAAGCAGCCAACCCTAATATTTGAAATTTGCTTGAAAAAAGCTATGATATGGGTTTTCTTCAGAAGACTGATTTGAGAGGACCCATATGATCAAAATTCGAATATACTGAGGATTTCACTGACATGCAAATAAAAAGCAGCTGCTGCAACTTGATGAATTTCTTGAAAATTTTGTATAGAAGAATGAGGTGACAAGACCCAGAATGCTGAAATTTGAAGTCTTTGATCTTCTCCTTGAAAAATTTGATCTTCTGGATGAAAAAAGCAATGAAAAGGCAAGGGTTTATACTGCTGGTCTGAAAATTTGATGAAGAATTTATGAAAATCAGCAAGTTGAAGCTTTGAATCTTGAAAATAAGAACTTCAAAGTTGCTGCTCCACTCTGCTCCTTTGGACGCCAACATCAAAAATAATGCAAATTGCATTGAAGAGAGGTGTTAAATAGACTTAGGGTGTGAAATGGTTTGCTTTCTTTTGCTTTAATCTTCAAAAACCCTAAAATCAGTTGATTCGATGAACTTGGACATTCTCTTCCAACATGCAATTTTGAAACTTTGGAAATTTGGCTAAGGCAAGCAAACTTGGGCACCCTTCTTGGCTAGAGGTGCCAACTTTCTCCAGACAACCATTTTTTGGAGTTTTTAAAATTCTCACAATTTTGACCCCCTACTTTGACCTCGATTTTTGGCTTTCAGATTGATCCGACAAGTGAGCTGGATGATTCATCGAGTAGCTTGACTTATTCTGAGAAGATTGTTCTAGAGGCGTCTGTAGCGAAAAAAATAATTTTGACCTTCAAATTCATGGGAGCCTATTTCCTCCAGGGGCACCCATTTTGTCTAGAGTTGGCAATTTTTATGATTTTCAAGTTCTTCCTTTTCCCTTTGATCTTCTGATGAAATCTTGACTCTGGGAGCTACATTGATCTGATTGACTAGCTGTCTGTTTCACTGGATAGCTTGATTGAAACCGACGATGTGATCTTAGATGTTGTATCTGCAAATTCTATCATTTAGAGCTCCAAAACCTTGGGTGCCCTTCTTCTCCAGGGGCGCCCAACTTGACCATACTTAGAAAATTTTCTTGTTTCTTCATTAACTCCTCTTCTATAGATGGTCTCGTTAGATTTGGAGTTCTAGGTGCCAGATTGACTGATGGTTGGGCTTGTTACAGAGCTGAGGAGAAATTAAGAGGGGTCTTCTGGGAACTACTTCATCAAAAAGTAAAATTTGATGCTCCAAAAGCTTGGGTGCCCTTGGCAAGCTTGGGCGCCCAACTTCACCAGAGTTAGCCAATTTCTCTGTGTTTTCTTCTTGCTCTCGACTCTGGCTCAATCTTGGAAATCTTGCTAGAAAGCTTGATTAATTATGAAGAAGTCATCCTGGGAGCTTTACTGGAAAATTCATCTGTTGGACACTCAAAAACTTGGCCGCCTTTCTCCTTCATGGGCGCCCATTTGGTCTAGACTTAGAAACTTTTTGCTTGATTTCATCTTCAGACTTGAATCTTCATTTTGTGCCTTCAGCTTGATTTGGATTTGCTGAGAATGACAAGTCGGATGCTTTGACGAAGAAATCCGTTACGAAGTTGACTGAATTTAGAAGAGATTGAGCTCATTCACAAACCCTAGCTGCTAGATTTTCGCTTTCAAAAAGTTGGGCGCCCCTGGGCACCTGGGGCGCCCAAAGTTCCCAGACTTAGACAATTTTCAGTGACTTTTCATGATTTTCATTCTGTCTACTGTTTGAAACTTCCCTGTTTGACCTCGAATTCCGGGTGACTAGATGATCCGTTGACTGCACTACCGGATTCGTTGCGGAGCTAGGAGGATTCTGAACAACTTTGACTAGGAGCTTAAACCCTAATTTTATCATTTAATGCCCTAAAAAGATGGGTGCCCTTCTTCACCTTGGGCGCTCATCTCAAGCAGACAGCCAAATTTTCACGGATTCCACCTTCATTCTTCGTTCTTCGTGCATGTTCGCCATCCCATCTTCTGCTATGTGCTTGTGTGTTGGATTTGGCGCCTGGCAGCTAACTGACCTCCATTGACGACTTTTGAAGCTCTCGAAATACTTTCTAAAATTGAAAAAGCAAAATAGACCCATTAGGGAAAAACTGATCGTTTGTTGATTCTGACTGCACCAACCACAAGAGGAGAGTGAAATATGCCCATTAAATTTTTCCAAGAATTTCACAACACAATGAGTACTATGCCAATTGATTAGCGTTAGCTTCCAATGTTTACTCACTGGGTAGTGTTCAACGTACTACGGGAGTAAACGAGAATAATTCACAAACATAATGCACGTACTAGAATATGAATCACATTTGAATCACAAAACAATCGTAAGAGTAATTGCATAGCAAAATGGATTGATTGATTTCATGAAGTATCTCAACAATACATAGCAATTGTCCTTCTCTGACTACAAATGACAAGATACATATATAGATGGCCGAGGTTGGTTGAGATATCAACCGTCAACAACTTTTCCTAACTACTTGCCTGACAACTAATCCAACTTTTACTTTAAACTGTGCATGTATTATTTAAACTATTATTATCTCTTCCCCGTATGATCGACTACAACATTTATTTAATTAGTACGGTCGATTACAATATAATTATTTATTAACATGGCTATCTACATCCAAAAGATAATCAAACTAAATGAACTCAACGCCAAGAATGTTCACTAAGATCCTTTAGAAGGTGAGGTGATAGCATATGGCAGAGGAAACTAAGCTACAACTGAAAATTGAATTACAACTGAATGGAAGTAGGCGGTGATCCAGCCATAAGAGTTTCCAGTCGCTACCACTTATTCAGTGGGGGGAAAAACATTACAATTCAAAACAATTCATCCACTTAGTGGGCATCTTCTCAACAGTGGCGATTTGCCACTTCAATAGTGGGTGAATGATAAAGATACAATGTCAATTTTCTCCTCACTGGCAGTAAACCATCTAGGGGTTACAATGTTTGAATTTAAAACACAAGTAAATGCAGAAGTATAAATGACTGAAATAGTACTACTATTCTCAGCCTTACAATGCAAATGTTCTGCAAATTACAATGTTGTATTGCTATATATACAATGCCAAAAGATGAAGGTTAATTTATCAACTTCAAATCTTCTCAACTACTGAGGAACAAGCCAAAATTTGATTTAGTGATGAATTTGATATAAACCAGCCAATTGAGATTTGTTACCAGCAATTAGCCATCAATAAATTGTCATATCTTCACCCCTAAACTTCTGCCTTCTTCAAATGGACTGCACATGAACACAAGCAGCATAGTTGCCCAAGAAATATGGCATCACAAGGAAAGAACCAAGTCTGAAATATAATGCCAACACACTCAAATACAGACCAGCAACTGTGCAAACCCGAGTAAGCTCATTTCTCTTTCAAAACTCCTATGAAGCACTCCAAAACTGAATTCTCAATTTCGCATTGACAAAGCAACCTGCAACAAGGCATTAACAATATCCATACAATCTCCAAATAAAGGCACAAACTCCAAGGTGGGGTTATTGAGGATGTACGACCCAAGAAGGAAGGGCAATTCATCTAAGAAAATACACACTTCAAGATAAAATCTGATAATTTGCAAGAGGGGTCGCCAAAAGTATAGAAATGGTTTGGTTCAATACCCACAAGCCAAATAAAATCTCACAACCAGCTATGATTAAAAATCACTTACAGCGATGGATTAACCAGCAAACACGAAATTGATAAAATCATCAAAACCTCTAATGATGAAGTTCAATATTTACTTCTGAATGAAGAACACTCCCAATTAACCATCTAGGTAACCATAGTCTCAGGCCCGAAGAATGGAATAAACTTGCTAAACTTCGCCTTAGCCAGGTTCTGAATTCAATCCAACAACATTTCGATATAATTTTCCAAAGATGATCAAATGCTGGAGCAAGACTTGCTTTTATAACTTTTGAGGTGATTGTTGGCTTTCCATCTTGTTGATGTGATTTTCGTGACCGCACCAACACAGAATAAAGTTGCCAACGGCTACCCTATTCTCTCTTGATCAAAGTATCTAGCATGCTAAGATTGCGAGAAGGTTCGTGCGTTCAACTCCAAGGTTCCGTCTAGGTGTTGGATAGTCTCAGTTGGCTTGATGTGATTTTGCTGGTATTTCAAGGGGACTTACACAATTGTTTGGTAGCTGACAACAGACAGTAAATTAAGGGCTTGACGTGGTTCGAATGATTCGGCAGGTAAGTGCAAGTTTCCTAATACTAACCAGAAATGAACTGAATTTAAATGGGTGCAGGGATAAGAGATGCTATAATTCTACTCTAAGGTGGGACATGGTGATCAATTCTCGCAGACTTCAGCCAGGCCTTGCTTTGCCTCGCTTCGGACAGCTTCCACAAAACCGGTGCAATCTTCAGAGGAGTAATCAAAAGTATTCAAGTCACGATTCAACATGAAGACACCATCACAATGACGCATGCCAACATGTAAACCATAATCGAAGTTAAGTTCACAATGTTCCAGTAGACCACGCAAGGCGAACCCACCGTCAGTGAGCCCGTTAGTGGTATGGATAAGTGAAGTTTTGTTCAAATCGAGCACCACATTCCACAATTACTAAGTACTTGCATGAAATGAAATCTACTTTACTTTAAGCTACTTCAAAATTCTACGTGAAATGGAAGGACGAAGAAGCCTTGCTAGCGACTCATAACAAAGAAGAGATCACCATCAATGAAAAATCTTTTATTATGAAAGTGTTCACAACAACTTCTTCCGAAGTATTCAAATGGAAGACTTTCCTTGCTTTTCAATCTAAGCTAAACTATCAAACTATGCTACCCACTATTCTATCAATCTCTCTCTATTCCTTCTCTGCTATTCTAATTCCTAATGTCTAATGAATTACAAATGAGGGGGGATGCCCCTTTTATAGATGGCCCAGTCCAATGGACGACTCAGATTATAATCAAATGGAGGGCCCAAATTGTACCACCTCAGCCCTAACCCTAAAAAGAGGAGTGGAGTAATAAATGAACAATTAATGTCCACCATCCTCTAGAAGATTCCTGTCCATAGACACGTTCGCATTGTTCTTGTTCCTCTTCTTGGCTGCAAATTGGATAAGTCTGGGAGCCACTGCTTCAACTCCTTGGACTGATATGGCAGGCATGTTCTTGATGTAACTTCAAGCCTGCAATCTCTATCTGCTGCTCGACGATGATTTTCCTCCTTGATGTCGTTCTTCAACTCTTCAATGCCTGAGCCTTCATCTTTTCCTTCATTCTAAACTTGAAAGATTCTCTTGTCTTGGATTCAATCACTCCCGCTTGCCATTCGCCTGACTGCGTTGGGTGTTGTTGATGTGATTTTTGTGACGACACCAATCAGCAGAACAAAATAGTTTGAAGGCTATTCCGTTCTCTCTTGATCAAAGTATTCCGTGCGCTAAGATTGCGAGAAAGTTCGCACGTTCAACTCCAAGGTTCCGAATACTTAGAAAACCCTCAGTTGGTTGATGTGAATTGTTGTGTTCTTACGAGGGGACTTACACAATTGTTCAGGTTTCTTGCAGTTAACAATAGATAGATGATTCGAAGGGATTGGTATAAAGTGGATGATTTGGCAATGAGTTTGTTTTCCTAAATCTAATCAGAAATGTGCGGAAAGTAAATGAGTATAAGGCCTAAGAAACTTGTATCCTATTCTAAATGCAGGACATGTGGAGCTCAATTTTGGCAGACTTCAACCGAATTTCACCTAGCCTCACGTCGGACAGCTTCAGCAAAATCAGTGCAATCTTCAAAGGGATAGCAAAGGATATTCAGATTATAATTTAGCATACATACACCATCAAAACGACGCATATAAGTATATAAATCATAATCGAAGTTAAACTCAAAATAATTTCCAGTCGACCACGCAAGGCGAACTTATCATCAACAAGCCGCTAGTGGTATGGAATGAAAAGAAGCTACCTCAATAAAACGCCACACATCAAAGTAAACTACTTGCATTAAATGAAAATTAAGCTACTTGGATCCGAAAGGAAGAAGAGACCTTGCTAGCTATTCATGACAAAGACGAATTCCACCATCAATGAAAAGATCTATTATCATGAAAGTGTTACACAACAATCTCCACAAAAGTTTTCAAGGGAAAACTTTCTTTCTTCTCCACAAAATGTCTACTATGCTCTACTCTCTAGCCTCTAATGCTAATGTCCAATGCCTACTGTCTAATCTCTAATGAATTACAAATGAGGGGACTCCCCCTTTTATAGATAGCCCGGTCCAAAAGACGGCTAGGCTTACAATCAATAGAGTGGCTAGGATCGTGCCACCTCAGCCCTAACCCTAAAACTGCTAGAATGGGGAGTGGTGTAATAAATGAACAAAGATTCCCACTCACTCCCAAAAATAGTAAAGGCAATAAATGCCCACAATCAGTCTTCTAGAAGATCCTCGTCCAGCAGTGCGTTCCCATTCTCCTTCTCTCTAGCTGCAAACTCAACAAATCTGCCAAGTACAGCCTCAACCTCCTGAACTGAAATGGGTGGAATGCAATCTAGTTGAAACTCTAACATCATGATTGAATGTTCATGCCTTGTACAAGATTTTCTCCAAGCAACTAAGGAATCCTGCGTGCTTTGGATCAAGGTGGAGAAAGTAGAAATGTTCTCAAAGTCATCCTGTACGAAGGTCTTCACCTCCGAAAAGAAAGGCACTAGCCTACCCCTCAAATTATCAACATTCACCTCATCTGGATTCAATCGCCTAGCAAATATGGCCTCAAAAGTATTTTGAACTCCATCAGTAATATTGGCCATAGCCTTTCGTATCCTGGCTGAATCCGCCTGTGTTGCGTCGAAGAAACCACGTCCCGTGATCGCTGAAGAATACCATCTGGAAAAATCATATCTGTCATTCTCCTGAATGACGCCTCCATCAATCAGCAATCGCAACGGAACATGCCTCAATGCCTCAAGACGCTGAATTACCTTGCTCTGATAGACAGAAGCATCACCCCAAGCCTGATCAACCGCCTCCATCCGTGCCAAAATACTAGAAGCCTGCTGAAAAGCAAAAGCAAGGTCCTCCATAAACTTCTTTGTCTCAGCACGAACTCCTGTGACCCACTTGTCTGCTTCCTGTGCCATTTTTCCTAACTCCATCAAGCCACTGATTGACTCCTTAGGTATCTCTGCTGGAGGCTCTATCTTTGGAATCTCCTGCCCTCGAGAACGAGACAACTGCTGTACATATCCAATTAAGGCCTTGTGTTCTCTTTTCAACTTCTTATACTTTCCTTCCTTCTTGAATAACCTGTCTTTGAGGGCGAGGTAGGAGTTATCACACTCCTCCACAATCTGTGCACTAGTGGGGCGCCTAACTCCAAAGTTGTGACCACGTAATTTTCTGGCAATGCTTCATCTCGGTCACAATCAACTTGTGACACAGCAACGCGAAGGGTACGGAACCATCCTCTTCGTGGAGATCTTCAAAACTTCGTCTGTTTTCTTCGTGGAGGTGTGCTGATCCTGTTCAAGAATTCTTCCATCTCAACTGCTGGATCAATCTCCTCGCTGGGGCTTCTCCTCATCCTATCCTTAAGCCAATCAGGTACATTGTACTGTATATCAAAGGGCTGCTGTTCTTGTGCCTCTACTTCTCGAACTTGCTCAACTTCTACATCATTCTGACGAGGCTCGTCATCCTCAAGTGGCTAAGTGTCTCCTGAAACTATATCATCATCATCATCCATAGCCGCCTCTAACTCTTGCTGAAATTGAGGGTTAGTAATAGTCCCCTCATCATCCTGCTGATCAACTCTACTAGGTGCGTTGACGCTCTGGCCAACCGACTCTCTCCGTGGAGGCTGATTATTTTCTTGTACTACTTGCACCTGATTCAATGCATTCCTTTGATCAACAAATAAAGAAAGCTCCTGGATACTTGGAGAGCATGTCTCCAATGGCGTGGGTGACTGAACTACAACTCGTGGAGGCTCTGGCTGAGTAGGCTCCTGTCGAATTGGCTCTTTCCTTCTGGATTTGGACCTCGTGTGATCTGTTTCTTTCTACCTGTGGTGGGTGTCTTGTGATCTCCCATCAAATTGTAAGTCAAGGAAATTGAACTACTCTTCAACTTGTTCACTCGCCGGTCAACCCATGCTTTGGTAAATGTCAAGACCGGAATAGAAAGTGTGTCCAAGTCAGCCACCTCTGGTTCTGACCAATCTGGGAGTGGAAGCGGAGTATTTCTCACTGCTGCATAATCTGGATGCACAACATCCATATCCTCATTCACCTGGTCTGGAACTGGAACAACTTCACACTCCCTGATCAAAGTAATTGGCAACCGAGAGAACATTCTTTTCCTGACCTCAATCTCATCCGATGCATCAACCCAATAATCCTCAATATTTGCTTTGTGCTTAAACTCCTCTGACAGTACCCATTTTATGTTATTATGTGGATCATAGTGCTGTCGGTTGGTGTGATAGGAAAAGTGATAAAATTGAAGCTCATTCTCGGCTTCTCTGGCTACCTGTAATGAAGGACACACTTCATCCGAGTTGCCCATGACAATTGGGAATTCAACTCCTCCCTTCTTCTTCTTTTGAATTTTATCGTAGGCGAGCAATTGCCTAGATATCTCTAACATCAAAATTCTATCGGTTGGGTACTTAGGCAGCCTATATGGGTACGATGAAAAACCTTGCAGCCTAATGTAAGAAAAATTCGGAAACTGAATAAACCAGCACCCATACCTTTCAATCAATTCTTGGGCCTCCCTCGAGATTCTGTGGTGTAACCACTTTTGAAGCAATCTCGTGATATGGATGTTGAAGGCGTCATTGACACGCTTGTAATGAGTAGTGCTCGCCAAATGCAACTGTAGACAAGCCTCATGGATTTTAAATTGGTGAGAGCCACAACCGATAGGTTCCTTGTAAGAAATCCCTCTATACTTCGTCATACGAGCTAGCATGTAGATGATGTAAGAGCTCATATAGAACGTCTTCGTTCTTCTCAGGCTCAGGAGCTGCTTGTGCAAATTGTCACTGATCATCACAGCCCAGTTGACATAATCTTTCCCTTCCAGCACGAGGTTGATGTAATAAAACATCCAAGGCTCAAAAATGAATGACTGTGCACAACCTCCAACTCGACTCAGCATCATAATGAGGTCACAATATTCCTGTTTCAAGTCATCTGCAATAATTTGTTTCGGCAGCTTCGTATGAGAAGGCTTAGGATTACTCATCCAATGAGTATTAATATTCTCCATGCATCTCTCGAATGCCGAAGCATACATCCGTTCAACTCGCTCTCTGGATTTGTAAACCATGTTTCTGTGCACTGGGATCCCGAAAGCTTCACCAATGGCAGTAGGAGTGAGATTGGCTAGCACTTGTGCATCTGGTGACATGATTGACTGGTGATCCTTCTCATAGAAATTGGCGAACTCCATCATCAGCTCCGAACACTGAATAGCTGGTGGGAAACCAACAGCTGCATATAATCCGCTTCGAACAATATTGTGCGAGGTGGTCGAAAGTCGATGACTTCCAATCCCCAACATTCTGTTCTTGAAGGCCTCTAGGTTGACGGAGCCCAAGTTGGTGTCTGTCAGCTTGCCCAACTTTGAAATGAACTTTGACTCTGGCATAAATGTTTTGCTCAACTTCTTTATAACTGCTTGCCTGGATGCACCATTGTTATCTTTGCCAGTCGCCCTTGCCTCAGCCATCTCAGCTTCTTCTTCAATAAATTTGAGCTTCAGTACTTAGAAAAATTTCTAAGTAAACTTTAGCTTTAGCAACTTCAAGCTTTAATAGAATCGCCCATTTCACACTGGCAATCAGCATTTTCAATCAGCAATTGTAAATTTGTACTTTTAAACTCTTGCTTCAAGGCGTCCTTCTTAACACTAGCAACTTCAAACCTCAGCAACAAATCAAGCTTCAACCACAACACAAGCAAATTCACACCTTCTTTAATCAGCAAGTGCGCACCTCAATAACTTCTTCGACTTTAGATTTTCAAGGCTCAACAACAAGCTCAAGTCGTACCAGCATAGCTCTAAGTGCGCCCCTCCAAAAGTCTCAACCTTCAGCAACTTTGAACTTCAACAAACTCCAGTCCTCAGCAAAATTTCGAACTCTTCAAGCTTCAGTAATTCTCGGTAACAAACTTTAGAGCAAATTCAAATTCTTCAACTATGAAAAACAAGCGAGAGACTTCTTAATTTTATAGCCAAAAATTGAATTCTAGAAGGAGCCAATTATAGCCAGTACATTTAATTTCCACTACTCCACTTCAAAAATTCGAACTTTCCTTCTCTGGTATTTTTGACACTTGTCTCTCGACGTCAGGAATCTTGTTCTTCTAGAAGCTCAACTTTGACTGGCATCTTTTAATTTACTTTCGAAAGATTAATTTAAATTCATCTTTTTAATTCACCAGCTGAAGCTCTATCACTTGAATTCGAATTTACTTCTCTTCAGCTCTGGAAAACTCATCATTGAAGAATTCAATCAAAATCATCTAGGCAATTCACTTTAAATTCGTTGTTCGGAGAAATTCATCTTGAAAACTCATTTTACTCACTCTGCCTTAGAAAATTTTAAATTATCCCTTAGGAAAATTTCACAATTTGAGCACTGATTAAATTCTTCACTAAAAAAGTGTTGGCGAAGTGCGGAAGACATGGAAATCCATCCATCATCACAAATGTCCAGTACCCAGAAGAAAATTTTCTCCAGAATGCGATGAATCCATGGGTGCCCAATGAACGGGTTCATTTAATTTTTAAATTTTGAACCTTAGTAAAAATATTACTCCATCAATTTAAATCCGTTCTTCATCTCCGTGAACATCCTGTTGCTGTGGCTTGAGAAATTTTAAATCATCTTGCATTGCCATCATCTGACTTCATCACCGTGAAGTTTGCTCGTGCTTCAGGAAGAATTTCCATCACCTTGATCTCTAGGCGTATTTTCTTGACTTGGCTTGTTTTGGGCGTATTTCTACCTAGGAGGAGGATGAAAAACGTTGACCACTTTGACTTACTTCTCTTTCGGGCGCATTTTGCCATGCTTGAAGGATGGGTGCATTTAGGGGGGTGAGGAGGACGAACTCAACACTTAGAAAATTTTTGCTATTCAACCTTCAAGGTGGGTGCATTTTGGCCTAGCTACTGGATGAAAATTGTTGACTTTCTTTGACCTTTTGCATTTTAGGTGCATTTTGGCCTTGATGAAGGATGGGCGCATTTTACCCCTTGAGCAGGATGAAATTTTGCCTTAGAATATTTTCATGCTTTCTCCAGTTTCCCTTGGGCGCATTTGAGCTAGGCAGGAGGATGAGAAATGTTGACTTTTCTTTGACTTTCCTAAACTTTGGCGCATTTCACCTAGTGAGCAGGACGAACTTTCATACTTAGAAATTTTTTACGTCTTCATCAACTTGGGCGCATTTTGCCATGGCTGTAGGATGAAGTTCAGACTCATAATTTTTTTATGATTTCACCTATTTATCCATGCTCTGCTATTTATAGTAAGCCCTCTGAATTTTGCATCTTTGAAGCTCAGAACGATTTGAAATTTCAAACACTGCATCCTTACGACCTTGTTGTCCTGTCGACACTGCCATTTTTAGTTGGCCTGCTATTTTTAGCCCATTTTTGAAGGTGATTTGCTATAAATAGCAACTGCTTGCTTCTGATAGCTCCACTGCTCCGATTAACTTGAAATTTGAATGAGGTGCTCCTCACCACGTGACCTGCCTGTCGGCATCAACGCATGCACTTGACTTGCTATTTTTAGCCTGTTTCCAAATTGACTTACTAAAAATAGTAAGTGCTCCGTTTGACTTGAAATTTTACCAGTAGATAGCCTGAAGGATGCTGATCGCGATGGTTTATACCGGTTTTCAAAAATTCTGACTTTTTACCCCTCTTTTCAGGCTCCGAAGCTGGAAACCCTAATTTGCTCTGCATGCATATCAAATGATCTCTGTTTGTCTTCGTTTCTGTTGCATTGCGATGCTCGTCATTACGAAGCTGGCGGTCGAGATCACTAAAATAGTAAGTTCCTTAGATGATTATCTCCTTGCATGTCATATCATTGCGAAGCTCTCGAAAACCACCGATCATCGACATGCAAAAGAAACCTTGACATGCAAACCCTAAAATAGCCTCCGTCGAACCAAGAAGTTGTCTCGTTTGCATGTTATACATAAGGTCTTGAAAAACCCAGATGGAATATCCAGACATGCAAAGAAAAACTCGCTTAAGCCCTGAAATTTGTCCGGAAGCTGGACACTAAAAAATAAGTTGTTTGTTTTCGCTCAAATTTTGCTGGTAGCCCGCGAATGCGTGATGTTGAATTTCAAAAATGCCGACAGATTGCCCGAATTGCACACTTACTAAAAATAGTAAGTACCTCGAGAATCATGAAAATTTGTTGAGCCTGGAAGCATACCGACATCAATGTTAGTCTGCTTGCAATTCATTCACTTCATTCGATCTCGGACCGACGTGAAAGATGAAACCCTAATTTTCAGACTTGGCCAAATCTCACTTGTTTAAGCTCTGATCGCATAATCCTCGAAAGGGCACATCAGAAAAGAGACAGAGAAAGAGAGAGAGAAACCCAAGCCAAAAGACCAGAATGGAGCAAAAATTAGGGGGTCCCCATTTTGAATGGGGCGATGTGTGAAAAGGTCACAACAGGTGCATATTGGGCCTTCGAGGAGAAATTCCAACACTTAGCCATTTCTTCCAACATCTCCCTTCATGATTTTATCATCTTGGACTATTTGCTTCATCACTTCAAGTCATCATGCTTTGGCCCTGACGTTCATCCTGCAAAATAGATAAAGAGAAGAGCATTAGAACAGTTAATATATAAACTCTCCTTACATACCTGATCTCCATGCTTTGACTTCCAAGATCTGAGTGATCTCCGAATCTAATAGGGCTTATCAGTTTTCCTCTAGCAAATGTTTGCCTTTAAATTCCTCATGCCTTAGAATATTTCCGCATCATCATCTCCCTTAGGGCGCATTTGGAGACTTGAGCCTCCGTTTGCATTCCTTAGAGAATTTCACCTATCTTACACCCCTTGGGCGTACTTTGCTTCTTGTGAACCTTGAAGTTGTGCCTTAGAATTTTTATCCAACTTGACGGCACGTCTTTAAGAGCTGCATTTTTAAAATATTCTTTTGAAAGTGTTAACTTTAACTGCATCTTCAAGAAATTTATTTCACCAGCTGAGGTGTTGACAACTTTGATTTTATTCATCTTTGGCTCAAGAAGACTATCTTCACGAAGAATTTGAGCAAATTCACGTAGGCAATCAACTTCAAATTCATCAACCAAGGCATTTTATTTCAACAACATCCTTTTCCCTTCTTGCCTTAGAAATTTTTTCAAATTTTTTACTTAGGAAATTTCATTAATCAGGTGTCCATGGAAAATATTCATCTTGAAGGCCTTGGTGAAGTGTTGAAGACGTCCAGTACCCAGAAGAAAATTCCCTTCAGAAAGCATCAAATCCATGGGTCTACAAATGAAAGGGTACATTTAATTTTTTAATTTTAACCTTAGAAAAATATTTTCCAATCAAATTTATTCTTCATTCCTCATCTCTAGGCATATTTTCTTGCTTGGCCTTGAAAATTTTTATCATCCTCATGAAGCTAGAGTATCTTGACTCATCAACCGCCAATTTTATCCATGTCTCAAGGAAATTTCATCACCTTACAAGCTTGGGCGTATTTTCCCCTAGAGGTGGAATTTTGTGCCTTAGAAATTTTTTAAATAATATCATCAGCATGGGCGCATTTGAGGGGTCAAGGAGGATCTTCAACACTTAACATATTTTTCTCAGAGCTAACATCTTCAATACTCTAGGCGTATTTACATGTCAAGCAGGAATTAACACTTAGAATTTTCTCAGCCACCTTAGACTTGGGCGCATTTTACATACTGAGATGGATTTATTTCCAATGCCTTAGTCACTTTTCCAACTTCATCTCTAACATGGGCACATTTAGCATGTGGTGAAGGATTTAACTCAATGCCTTGGTAATTTTTCCATCAACTTCACCTTGCACTTGGGCGCATTTAGCCTGTTGAGGAGGAACTTCTAACACTTAACCACTTTTTCAATATCTTTCCAAGTCAAACAAGTTGGGCGCATATATGGGGTAGAGGTGGAATTAAAAACTTTTTTTTCCTTTTCCTAGCTTACTTGGGCGCATTTGAGGTATGGAGGAGGATTTAACTCATAGAATATTTCCTTTCACATGCATGGAGATGAGGGCACATTTTGGGGGTGGTGAAGGAATTTACAAACACTTATAAACTTTTATCCTCCTAGCAACTTGAAGATGGGCGCATTTCATGACCCCATCAGGAATTAACAACACTTAAACAAATTTCCTTCCTCCTTCCTGAAGTTGGGCGCATTTAGGGGGTCTAGGAGGATTTAACTCCAGACTTAGCTTATTTTCCATCACCATTGAGCAAGTTGGGCGCATTTGGCATGGTGAGGAGGAAGTTTTCATGGCTTAGCTTACTTTTCATCCATCTTCATGAGATGAGGGCGCATTTGAGGGGTAGAGGTGGACTTAACTCCAGACTTAGCTTGTTTTCCACCACCACTAAGAAAGTTGGGCGCATTTTGGGGGTGGTGGAAGATTTAACTTATACTTAGAAAATTTCTCAGCTTCTTGCCAGCTTGAGGGCGCATTTCAGGGTAGGAGCAAGATGTTCTTCAGACTAAGGCGTTTTTCCAGCTCGCTCGCTCTTGATTTACTATATTTAGTAAGTCTTCTGATTTTCACCCTTCTGAAGCTCAGATTGATTTGAAATTTCAACCACAGGACCCTCATGACCTAATCAAGCTTTTCACACTGCCATCCCATGCTGACTTGCTATTTATAGCATCTTTCCGAAGGTGACTTACTATTTATAGCAACTGCTCAGTTTCATGACTTCCCCAACTCCGTTTGACTTGAAATTTGAATGCCGTGACCCTCATCAGTGGACTTTCCCGTTCACACTGGCGCCTGCTGCTGACTTACTATTTATACCCTGTTTTAGAAGTGGCTTACTATAAATAGTAAGTGCTCCGATTGCCTTCAAATTTTACCAATGGATAACCTGAAAGATGTTGATCGCAATGGGATACATTGGTTTTCGAAAATTCTGGCGTTTGACCCCTCATTTTGGGTCCCAAAGTTGGAAACCCTAATTTGACTTGCATGTCGATCAAATGACCTTCATTTGACTCCGTTTTTGTTGCACTTTGCTTTGTTTGTGATACTGATGTGTTGGGAAGCTGTCGGAATGGACCTGCTAAAAATAGTAAGTCTCTGAAAAGTGATCATCTCGCCTTGCATGTCACATCACTGCGTAGCTCTTGAAAAACCCATAAAGAATAACTTGACATGTGCTGAAAAGTCTTGCATGCAAACCCTAAAAATGGACTTTGAATACGGCTCCTAAAAAAGTCCTGATCCTGGTTTGCATGTTATACCACTACGAAGCTTTCGAAAAACCCACCAGGAATGTCTAGACATGCGTAGAAAATTCCAACATGCAAACCCTAAAAATAGCCTCTAGAGGCTGAATATTGAAAGTCATCGTCTCATTTTGCATGTTATATCACTATGTAGGTTTTGAAAAACCCAAAAATAATCTCCAGACATGCACTGAAAAACTTTGCATATAAACCCTAAAATCAACTCCCGAAGGTGGACTTGCTAAAAATAGAAAGTTGTCCATTCCAGCTCAAAACTTGTAGCCAAATAGTTGGACGTGCTCTAGATGCAATGCAATGATCGTAATTTTAGAAGTGTTGAGAAAAACGCCCCAAATTAGGTACTTACTAAAAATAGTAAGTTGTCAGAATTCACTTAAATTTTGCTGGGGACTTGTTGGAAGCATACTAACTGCAACGTGAAGCTCAGATTTCAATTTTACTCACTCCATTTGACTTCAAACTGGTCGGAAGATTCAAAACCCTAATTCTCAGACTTAGCTAAAATCTCACGTTTAAGCTTAAAGACGGGCACATCCCCAGAAAGACAGACGAAACAAAAGAGAGACAATAGCAAAACAAACCAAAAACCAAGTCAAAAGACGAGGAACGGAGCAAAAATTAGGGGTCCCCATTTTGAATGGGGTGATGTGTGAAAAGGTCACAACACATCTTCCTCCAAAAGGGATGCCCATTTCACATTTGAAATAATTTAATTTTTAAAACATTTAATTCACCTTTTTCTCCTCTTCATTTTGGCGTCCAAGTTTCCTTAAGGAAATATTAAACATTTAAATATTTAATTTGTTTAATTCCTTCATGAGGCATCCTCCCTTAATGGCCCCCTTTTAAAACAACATTAAGTTATTAATCTAGGCCATGGGGCCTAAAATGAATTTTAAAACATTAATGACTTAAATCATTTCACCAAAATGAGCCCCAAAATGTTGAAAGGCAATTATGCTCCAAATTGCACTGCTCGAAATGGAAATTGAGCTGACTATTGATGTTACTGCCAAAGATGGCACAACCAGAAATAAAACTTACTAAAAATAGTAAATTCTGAAAAAGTTGCCCAATTCCTTTGCATGTCATACTAGTACGAAGCTCTTTGAAAACCCAGAAAGAATCCGCAATCCAAATCTCGAAACTCCAATGTACTGGTTAAAAATAGCAAGTTCCGGAAAACGTTGTCCTATGGAGATGTATGTCACACCATTCTGAAGCTCTCCAAAAACCTAGAAAACTTCACCAGACATGCGTCAAAAACTCTTACATGCAAACCTTCAAAAATGCTTCAGAACCCCTATGAAATAAGAAACTTTAATTGTACCTTTGACGAGCCTACGTGCTTCCAGAAATAGGCTATCAATCACCAAAGAGCGATTGACTAAGATGGGGACATTACAAAGAGAAAATCTGAGAGGAAGATATAGCCAACATGGGTGCCTTTCCTTGGTTGCCATTTTTGACATTTGGGGGAGGAAGAGGTGCCACTGAAGGTTTGGAAACCTTAGGGGGAGCAGGAGGTTTACTCAATTGAGCGTGCTTGTCTTTAGCCACCGAAGAGGTAGGAATGGAGGTAGAAACATACTGTTGTGATGAAGAGAGGAAGCAACCACAAGAGATGATGGTGATGAAGGAGATGTTGAAGAGGAAGGTACTAGACAGTCCACTTTGAACTTAGAATATTCTTTAAATAGAAAATCACGACGAGGCCTTATAGGAGCTAGAGGCAATGGCCAAAAATGGTCAAGAGAAAATCCTCCATTGAACATAAGTGGCTTATATCCAATATGTTGGATAGTGTGCACTGTGCCACAACGAGAAAATTTTAGACATTTGTGCATCACAAAAGCCATTGCATTCATCCATGGAAGTTAACCATGGAATTCCTAACTTCGCTCGATCTGCGGATGATGGAAAATGTATTTCTAACGACTTGGGTGTAACCTAGACCATCAAAGTGATGGAACCCATAGGAGGAAGAGAGAGACCATTGTGCATATGAGTGGTCACTAAAGAATCACCATATTTTTCTTTATGGAAATCATTAATAAAAATAATATCTTCTGTTATGGTATTTACCCTTCTAGTAGGATCAACGAGAGCACCATTAATGATTTTCTTGTTAAATAGAGCAGGGATATAAAGAGGCCCATTGTGTATAGTCATCGGCAAATCATTTGCAGAAAGACATATGCTAGGCATGGTGATATCACACATTGAGTGTCATCTCGTGGCAATTTCATCAATAGAAACTATTTGTTTTATTTTACTTTCAGAAGTTGTAGAAGTTAAAGTACCAATTGAAACAAAGTAAGAATGTGTAGGAAAAGGATTAGTATAGATTTGGAGTTCCTAATTTGGCTTGGCAATTGATTTATTAATAGTTTTTTTCTTTTCACGTATCCCTATATTACCATCATCGATTTGGTCTTGCACCAAATGGCAAAGTCACATACATCTCTTGGTAATATGGCTTCGAACATGGTGAAATTTATAGAAAGTTTTTGGATCGTACCAAACTGGAGAAGGCTGTTAGTTGGTAGAGGTTTGATCTGAGGAAGAGAAATAAACTTCTCCTTTAATAGCTTTTGCATGATACTGTATGAGGAATTGGATAATTTTGTGAATGCTCTACAGTTTTAAGGTACTACAGTTGAGATGTAGAAACCCCAGTTTCCCCTTTTTCTGTCTCTGATTGTTTTTTGAAGGTTTTATGACGTTTTAGGTTTTTTGACCGTTTTGAGTTTTTTGCATGTAATTGAAAGATGGCGATTTTGCTTGGAAATAAGAAATAAATTCAAATAAAATAAATCTATCCTGACAACAGTAGTATTTGAATGCCAATACGAATACCAGTCTATTATTTGTCTTTCTGGGATGATTACAAAATTGTTCTACAGACATGCAATATAAGATAATGATTTTTAATTGTAAAAACCTGGTATTTCTGCCACAGCTGAAGGTACAGATCTGTACGGCTGAGTTAATAAATGCCCTTCCCTCTCCCTGTAGTGTTTGCAAATGACCTCCTGAATGTTGGCGCCTCCAGAGATGAAGGTTTGAAATGATTCCAGAAGGCGTTTCACAAGAGATGAAGAAAGATGTCCTTTTCTGCTGGTACGGCCTGACAGTACAGATTGGTACGGTTGAGAAAACAATTATGAATTGGTACGGCTCCTCTTTCTAGCCTCCAGAACAACCATAGATTAGGCGCCTTGATTTATTTAACCTCTGGAAGAATTTATAAATCAAACCTCATGAAAAATGTGCGGCTCTCAAGAAGAAGTACGACCTGCTGTAAGAAGTACGGCTTATGTACAGCAGTAATTAATAATGTACGGCTTCTCTATTAAGTCTCCTGAATCACAAAGAATATGCGCCTCTATGAACAGAAGGTATTGTGAATGATTGTTTACGCTGAAGCTCTGCAAAACAATAATCTCTGATGTTTGTATCAACTGTGATGCTCTGTAATTCCTCCTGGATGAAGAAATTTCTTGACTGGCAATAAATCAGATGTTATTTCACATCCTCTGAACTGCTTCGATGGAGATGGCTCGTTCTCCAACGAATATCGAACTCAAACCCTAAGGTCTCCGTTCTCTGGCAAAGACTGGCAAATTTTCAATTCATCAAATGTCATAATGGCTCAAAAACCAATGCAAAACCCCTTTATTGCACAAAAGTGCGATTTCCTTAATAATAGGGAATTTTAATATATTTCAACTTTTAATCTTTTTAATTTCCCATAGTTCCAGCCAGAATATTTTATAATAAATTAATTCGCAAACTGGCCCCTTTCTGATGATGGGCGCCCCCTTTATGAGAATCACTTAAGTTATAATTAAAAATTATAACTTTATATTATAAACATTAAATAATTAATATTTAATCAATATAATTAAATATTAATATCTTCCTCGTTAATCATCCGATTCTGTTCCGTCTGGCTGACGAACCCTGAAGTGATTGAATACTGACACAGCCATACTGCTAAAAATAGCAGGGTCCCACCTGCCAAGAACTGCTAAAAATACAACAAGAAACGTCCGAATGAACCCGAACGAAAGCCAATTGATCAAAACGCCAATCTGGCCGAGCCAAACTCCGAAACGACCCTCAATCCACTCTATCAGCCTACGAGGGTCTCATGATAGGCCAATCTCACGATCTCTGATGCTCGCCAAAAATGGGGACATGACAGTCCGCCCTCCCTAAAATTGCTTGACCCCAAGCAATCTCCACTGCAAGAAAACTCCGATCCTCGGAAGGCCCAAAAGGAAAAACTGTGAAATGTCCCACACATCTCGAACTGTCTCCTGTAGCATCAATAAAACTCAACTGCGCAAGCAATGCCTGGATCCCAAACCCAGAGTGAAAATCTGTCGTGACGGTCCTCCTCAGGCTGCCACTGCGCTCTACTGCCTCCAACTTCACCATGCTGAGAATAGTGAAGTAACTCAATGGGACCCATCCAATACTCAGTGCCAACGCTGTCGCCACCGGGATCCCAATACCATATGAATCCACATCCATCTGTCATGCAGAGATAAAAACTTCCAGAAGCATCTACTATCCTGAATCTCTCCCTGCCTTCTGCTAAATACTCATGGATGTGATAACTGTCCAAACCATCATGCCAAATAATACCATAGTCACCCTGTAACCATGTACCTGTATGAATCTGCGACATAGAAGTATCAAGCCCTGTCAAATACATATCGACATGATGTAAAATGGACTGCTGTCCCTGCAAGTAATACCCCGCAGACTGCTGCGTCAAGTACCTGCAGCTGCCAACCCCATCTTGTGAAGATGGTAACTCTGCACACAATAATGAATTACTCCCCTCGACTGTACCGAGAGAATCACCCTGTGCACAAGTGTCGTGCATCGAATATGAATCATGTACAGGTGGATCAAAGGAAAAACTATACGCACTCCTCACCGTGTACACCTCATTAAACTCCTCTGTGAGTCTTGTTTGGAATTGCGATGCACTGGAACAATCCCAAACACTACGATCATCACCCAACCTGGAACTAATATCAAGAGTACGTTCAGCCTCCGACTCGAAGAGTGGATTATCATAGACCAAACCACCATCAAATTCAAATAATGGATTGTTCACAAACTGCACAATCACTCCATCTTGATCTGAATCATCCATCTCTGAATCGCTGGAATAATAGGATGAATTGTACTCCTGACTTGGCTCAACCAGCTGCCGATCATAGTCAACTGCATCGGACGAAAAGATTGATTTGCTTCCAGGAGAGGAAAACAAACCAACATAAGTACCAATCTCCCAACTGGATGAGACTCTGAATATCTGCTGTGAAGATGGACAAGTATCGAGGGTTGTCACACAACTCTCCAGTGTATCAACAACCATGTCACAGGAACTAACAATAACCTGCCCTGCATCACCTATCGCGGGACTAATCTCATGAGAACCTGGTGCAATGCGTGGCTCACTGCAACTCTTATCTAGTGCACTCATCCTATCTGTATCAACTGCTCCCGTGTCCGTGCTGGATGTAACTACATCCTCAACATCTCCCTCTCGGCTATGAACCATGGGTGTATACTCCTCACCAACCACTGCCATGCAAGACTGAACGATATCCAAAGGTGGTGAAGATTGTGCCAAACTCAACGCCACGGTAAGCCTCTCAATCTGTAACTGTGACTCACGAAGAGCCAGCTGGGTGCTCTGCAATGAATCCATAGTCACCTCACGCTCATGAGTGAGCTCATCGATCCGCTCCTCTTTTCCCTTCCATGCATCATAACAAATGCAATCCCACTCGAGAAGGAAATCCCGATCTGCTAGTAATCTGAGGTAATTTTGCTTCATCGTTCCAATTGCTTCTCGGAGTGCATGTATCACTGCAAGGGAAAAACCACTCTCACTGTGCTCATCTGTCGAAGGCGGACTCCAACCATAGGTAGTCAACATCTGACGAGCAACGTCAAAATGCTCAAGGGCGGTAGCAATCATAGTGTCGTCCACATATAGTTGCCCAACCAAATGATGAGGACTCTGAAGCTTACGACCCCCATACAAGTTTTCCGGTTCACAATAAGCGCTATGATATGATGCTGATCCGTCATCACTCACCTCATGATAAGCAGCATCATGTGTGCTCTCAACCCTGCACACCTCAACATCTAAGGTACTGCTGCTCTGTACCTCAAAGGATGGCTCAACTGGTACGGTAGAAGTTGCTGGTATGACAATATCTTCACACGCTTCTACTCTAACAGTGACTGCATGCTCATCCAACGCATGATCCTGGGATTCCATATCAACATATGAATCCTCTAACTGGTTCTCAGAGGTCTGATCCGAAAAATCAGACTCATCATAACATAAGTTCTCAACACCAACTGCATCACTAGTACCCAACTCTACAGTCTCTTCGTGTAACAACTCAATAGGGTTACTTTGCATGTGTGAAACCGCCGTTGTATCATGCTCACGTGACGTTTCACCATTGCTGTCATAAAAATCAGAAGTAGCCTTCAGGGCAGAAATTTCTCGAGTCATCTCATGCAAGGGCGATGTAGGTAAGCCATTACCCGAAGCGGTGCTAGTATGTTCTCGAATTAAATCAGCACTTCTATCAAACTCATCACATAAATTTCTGCCTTCTTCATAGGAGACTGAAAATATCAAATCATTTTGATGAAGAGTGGTATCATCCTTATGCGTAGATTCTCTATCCTTTTCAGGTGTAAACAACTCACGAGTTGTAGTGAGATATTTCTGTTTTGCGAACTCTGTCTTATGGCAAAGACTCGGGTGCACATCCACGTAACTCATGAAAGGAAGTTTGTCTTTAATCTTCTGAGGTAGATTGCTATACTCCTGGAACATGCTATTCACTTCTCTTTCTGTGTTTGGTGATGTTCTGTCAATAGTGATCCTTTCACTGGTCTTAGGTGATTCTAACTGCCACTTGTCATTCGCTGTCCTATATGTACCGGCGAACAAACCCTCATGCCTTTCACCTGTTATAACCTCATCGGGCTCCTGTCTCGTGAAAGTGGGCCTAGTAGGCCTATCTGTTGTCCGTGACACTGTCCTAGGAGCTCTCCATGAACCTGCAACACTCCTGTCCTCGTCACGACATGGTGACGGTCTCCTCAGAGTACCCAGTCTCTGAAGTGCAACTGCCAACTGCTGTAATACACCGTTTGACTGCCGTTGACCTGCACGAAGATCTCTGAGTGCATGCAAGACCTCTGCACGGCCCTGATCTTTGTTATCGTGAGGAATCTCTGTTCCAAGGTTATCTGTTCTATCAGTCCTGTAATTCCTGTCAGCCATGTTTTCCGGCTGCCTACTCGAACCCTGTTGCCTGTCAACCAAAGCTCGACTGAATGAATAATACTTGGTAAAACCTAACTGTTCCGGCTGCAGAAGACGGCTAAACCCTCAGGATGGTAGGATTTAGCTCTGATACCACTGTAGAAACCCCAGTTTCCCCTTTTTCTGTCTCTGATTGTTTTTTGAAGGTTTTCTGACGTTTTAGGTTTTTTGACCGTTTTGAGTTTTTTGCATGTAATTGAAAGATGGCAATTTTGCTTGGAAATAAGAAATAAATTCAAATAAAATAAATCTATCCTGACAACAGTAGTATTTGAATGCCAATACGAATACCAGTCTATTATTTGTCTTTCCGGGATGATTACAAAATTGTTCTACAGACATGCAATATAAGATAATGATTTTTAATTGTAAAAACCTGGTATTTCTGCCACAGCTGAAGGTACAAATCTGTACGACTGAGTTAATAAATGCCCTTCCCTCTCCCTGTAGTGTTTGCAAATGACCTCCTGAATGTTGGCGCCTCCAGAGATGAAGGTTTGAAATGATTCCAGAAGGCGTTTCACAAGAGATGAAGAAAGATGTCCTTTTCTGCTGGTACGGCCTGACAGTACAGATTGGTACGGCTGAGAAAACAATTATGAATTGGTACGGCTCCTCTTTCTAGCCTCCAGAACAACCATAGATTAGGCGCCTTGATTTATTTAACCTCTGGAAGAATTTATAAATCAAACCTCATGAAAAATGTACGGCTCTCAAGAAGAAGTACGGCCTGCCGTAAGAAGTACGGCTTATGTACAGCAGTAATTAATAATGTACGGCTTCTCTATTAAGTCTCCTGAATCACAAAGAATATGCGCCTCTATGAACAAAAGGTATTCTGAATGATTGTTTACGCTGAAGCTCTGCAAAACAATAATCTCTGATGTTTGTATCAACTGTGATGCTCTGTAATTCCTCCTGGATGAAGAAATTTCTTGACTGGCAATAAATCAGATGTTATTTCACATCCTCTGAACTGCTTCGATGGAGATGGCTCGTTCTCCAACGAATATCGAACTCAAACCCTAAGGTCTCCGTTCTCTGGCAAAGACTGGAAAATTTTCAATTCATCAAATGTCATAATGGCTCAAAAACCAATGCAAAACCCCTTTATTGCACAAAAGTGCGATTTCCTTAATAATAGGGAATTTTAATATATTTCAACTTTTAATCTTTTTAATTTCCCATAATTCCAGCCAGAATATTTTATAATAAATTAATTCGCAAACTGGCCCCTTTCTGATGATGGGCGCCCCCTTTATGAGAATCACTTAAGTTATAATTAAAAATTATAACTTTATATTATAAACATTAAATAATTAATATTTAATCAATATAATTAAATATTAATATCTTCCTCGTTAATCATCTGATTACTGTTCCGTCTGAAGCTGACGAACCTTGAAGTGATTCCGAATACTGACACAGCCATACTGCTAAAAATAGCAGGGGTCCCACACTGTCTGCCAGGAACTGCGAAAAATAGCAATTCTGCAAGAAACGTCCGAATGAACCCGAACGAAAGCCAATTGATCAAAACTGCCAATCTGACGTTGAGCCAAACTCCGAAACGACCCTCAATCCACTCTATCAGCCTACGAGGGTCTCATGATAGGCCAATCTCACGATCTCTGATGCTCGCCAAAAATGGGGACATGACACGAGACCCCAAAATCCATTGGTACAGTAATGATGCTTGTTTGCTGGTTAAAATGTTTATATATTTTATAGTTTACAGAGGAAGATGCACTACGTTGATTATCAGAGTGAGTTGAGACGTAGACCACCATACTGACTAACAGACTACTGATAATCCTTCAAAGTGATACAAAAATGAGTGAAGGAGTTGTATTTCATTAATAATATTTTTTTGCTAACCATTGGTTGCAAGTTTCTGATGCATACATATTGTACATAAAAATCAAGGAGTGCATATGGGATTTGCGACAACAATGATTGATAACTGAAGATAAAATCAATCAATTTCTTAGCAGATCCCTACTTGGAATGGACGAGATCAATGAAAGCAATTTGCGGTCCAATGTTTTCTTGGAAATGCTGGAGAAGTTGATTGATTATTTGTTGGAATGTAAAAATATAATTTTTAGGAAGGGAGAAAAACTAGTCCAACACGGTATCTTTGAATGACAATGGGAATAGTTTGCCTAACAATGCATCTTGGAACATGGCTTTTAACATCCCCTTTTCCATTGTATTTCTCGAATCAAGGTGCTTCAAAGCACTGAGGAAGAGGAGTGTTAAGGATATCTAATGCTAAAGGGCTATGTTTGTAGTATGGTTAAATCAATGGTTGAGAGGAAGTGTTAGATAATGAAGAAATTTAATTTTGTAATTGGTCAACATTTTGGAGAAGTTAGTTGAGGACAGGGCTGGTTATGTGAGCGTAGGCAGTGGATGTTTGAAATGTGGATGTTGCGATGCTAGAGATAAGGGATGAGAAGCACCATGACCTAATGCAAGAAAGCCAGACGAAGAATCAGGGCGACAACTTGCAAAGAATCCCGAAGAAGGTGCCGCTACTGTTTCCAAAGGTGTTGTTGACACCATATGAACAGTAGGCACCAACATTGACATAGATGTCTACATGCCATTAATGTTATAATGCGAGCCTTGTGGATTACCAATATTGAAGTGTAGAAGGGGACATTGCTATAAAACAATGTGCGCCAAACTCCAAAGAAATTTAAGTATTTTGTTATTAGAAATTAGTATATTGTAGAAGGTATGCACAATAGGAGCACCTTGTGCAAACATATCATTAAATCGAGTGTAATGACCACCCACTTAAACACTAATAAATATGGAAATTAGTGAATAACATTTAGACAATGTAGATCTATTGTAGGAGTCAAATCTTGACTAAAACAATATAATTTTTTTCCACATATAAAGTGATTCTCTAACTGCTACTATTATCACAAGTCTATTGACAATCCTTTCAGTATTTTTAAAACTCAAATCATTTATATGCAAATGCAGATACCCACTCTTCTTAAATCAAATTGATAACATATGCAATAAATTTAATTATAGTAGCCATGCTCTCCTATAACAAATTCAGAAATATGAAGGACAAGATATACAAATAAGTAAATGCATTAACACTTGTATCACAAACTATCCTTGGTTTCCTTTTTCTATAACCTAATGTAGAGAGAGAGCATCATTGAGGCGATATCCACCCTACCATGAAGTGTTAGCTTCCCTGTGCTACTCCACTAGAGAGGCCTGACCCATCACAAAGGATCTAGCAATATGTAGCCAACATGCATGATGGAATCTAGTGCACTGGAAGAGTTGTTGTCAAATAGCATACCTACATGCTCATGCATAATGTATCCAATACACAGGATTATTTTTCAAACATAATATGGAGGATGGTGTAAATCCATCAAGGTAACACACTTTGCATGGAAATCGAAGAAATTCAATGTTTACAATCTATAATGTCTCATGCATCTCATAATGATGCCTTAACATTCTAGTAGATGGGTAAAATGGTAACCCAATGACTAAGCCTACACTTGCATTAGTCAGATTACAATTATGAAATAGTACGCCAAGAAGGCTAATAAATAAATTCACTTGTAGTCATAATACTATACTCTTAACTCTTAAAGTAATGATATTAGCCATTAAATTTGTATATCTACCTTATATAAATCAATTCACATTTCAATCTGTAGATTGCAGCAGAAAGGACAGCGTTTAACCCATCATATCTTTTGTGTCCCTTGTCCAAAATTAAAGTTTCAATATGTTCTAGAAAGGTGATAGAATGGAGAGCATAACCCAGAAATGTTTTTCAGAGAATCACATCCAATTAAGAGCAGGTTTATCTGCAACCTAACCCACTAGGTTCTATGCAAAAACAACAATTTAGCAATAAGGCAGCCTTGATTTATTTGTAGACTAAATAAAGAATTTATTAAATTTGTTCTTCAATGTTGGAAATAAATCTTAAGACACTCAGTAGTACATAACTGATCTAAAGGAAATGTTCATATGTTTTATTGGAGACTAAATCAACTCTAACTTGCAGGAAAGTGCATACGTGTATATATATATATATATATATGTTTCCCTCTTAGTTTGACAACTTAGATTGTGAGACACATGATTATTGAATAAGAGGAACCACATATAGCCATTGACAATACTTAGTAGGTGCATTCAGTTGTAAAACTCACATAAATTATGATAGTTCATTATCAGCCTCTTGTGGAACCAAATATAAGAAACATTTTAAAAAGACATTAACCCTCTCATATTAAAGATATTGAGGCTCTCTATGAAGACTTGGCTATACTTGTGTTGTACCCAAAATCAAAATTTTTGCTTCACTAAGGCATTTTGCTTAATTGAGTCTTAATCTTGTTAAAGTGTTGTCAGAAGGTCGTTTTTGGGGTTTTCAAATATGGAGTTGGTGTCAGTGTCATGTCAATCTGTTACTGAAGAGATTTAAGGAAAATGAAAATTTGAAGGAAAATCACTAAAATTTTCTATCTCTGGAGAAGGGAGCACATTCTCAAATGGGCGCCCTATCTTTTAGGGGCCCAGATCCTGTTTTTAGGGTTTGTCACTTCCAGCAGACATTTGTACGACATCACGTCAGCTTCGCAGTGAGCTATCAATCTTGTCAAACGGACCTGTTTCGGGCAAGTTATGGAAGATATAGCGCAAAACAAGGCAAAAGCAAGAATTGGCTAACACTGGAGAAAAGTGCAGCTTTTGGAAAAGGCGCCCATCTTTTTGAGGTGCCAAATGTAGGTTTTTGGCTAAATGCCACCCAAGATGTTTATCTCACTTTTGTTCGAGCTTCGCGACGCATCCGTCAGTGGGTGAATCTGAGTTGCTGAAGTGCTTGAACCTAAGGTCAAACGTAGGGTCAAATCTTAGTCAGAATATCAAAGGAAAAAGCAAAAGAGCACATTTTGAGAAAAGCGCCTAAGCTTTTTAGGCCTTTAATGCCTTCTTTTTGATAGTTTCAGATATTCAATGTGTCCGTGTTACGTTAAATTTCCATTGCTTCGCAGATCGAAGATGACTCAGCAGCTTGCACGGAGTTTTTGTGTTATTCTAGTCAGTTCCAATGGCTAAGTCTGGTGAAAAGAGCAACTTTTCAAAAAGCCCTTGTTTTTCACCCCTCGATGATGTTTTCTTGGGAAATGTGCTGCAGCTGTCGTGAGAATGAGGTCAGCTCCAGTGAACCCGAGATCCAGTCCAAAGTTGGTAAAACGAAGTTATGAAGGATTTATTTTTCCCTTCGTACGAAATGCAGAAGTCAAAATTTGACTAAGTCTGAGGAAAAGCGCAGCTTTTGAAATAGGCGCTTAGATTTTTGAGCCTTCAGATGTCAGTTTTATGGTTTCCAGTCTCAGGATATCTTTTGATCAGTTCTTACTTAGCTCTGCAATGCATCTGTCAGCCAGCCAATCGGAGAAGTCAGTCAACTAGTGTCAGAAGATGAATAGAGGTCCCGGCAGAGGTTTTAGCTTAAATTTTCATCAAATTTGGCTAAGTAGAGAATTCGCTTGAGAGTTCAAAGTTGAATTTTCGAAAGTGAGTTGATGGACGCCTTAACTGGAGTTCTGACTGCAGTTAGACTAAACGGTTTCTGGGTTGTCATCTTCAGTTCATATATTGGCATGTTGAGTGATCTTTCAGTTTGCATGTCGAGTTAACTAGTTTGCATGTTCAGTTAACTTGATTGCATGTTCACTTAACTGAAGATTATCAGTGAATGTCAACTGAAGTTCACATGCATGGCGAATTTGGTTGCAATTATGAAGTTTTAGTGAAGATGGCGCTTCATTGAGTGTCAATTGAAGTTATGAGAAGGGACGCCATATTTTAATGAAGCATTAATTTGTGAAGTAAGGTGCATTTGAGTGTTAACTTCAGTTATGAAAAGGGTCGCCATATTTAGGTTTTATTGATTAAAGCATGTGAAGTTGGCGCACTTCTTGAAGGTCAACTGAAGATTGAAAAGGGTCCCTATTTTTAGAATATTTATTACATGAATATGGCGAATTCTTATGACTAACTTCACTTATCAAAAGGGTCGCTATTTTTAGTAATGATTATTGCATGAGAGATGGCGAATTTCTTATCTCAATCAACATTGTTAACTTTAGTTATCTAAAGGGTCGCCTTAGGTCAAATTTGTGAATCCAAAGCAAATATGAAGGATGGCGAATTTGATAAGATTGCTAACTAAAGTCAAAATTGCATGGTTGAGTTGAACTGAAGACTTGAAAGGGAAACCCTAATGCATGATGATTTATTTAGCATATCTCAGTTCCAGTTAACTAAAATGGGGTCCAATTAGAAGCCAAGCGCCATTTTTCAAGCTTTAGTGCTTTGTGTGAATTTTCAATGATAAAATTCTATATATTTCAGCAATGGCGTCTATTATTTTATCATCTTTTGCTCTGAAGCTCATATTCTTCTTGAGCGACCAGCAAGCTAAAGGTGATTCAGGTGTCCGAATTCAGCGTTCTTTGAAGCAACGAGTTCATATTGTTCAGAGGAAGAAGATTCTAGACTTTATTTTCACTTTGCATGCAGGTTTTATCAAGTTCCAGAGAGGAGATTGGCAGATTTTTCAGAAACAGACAAGCAAAACTTTCTATCTTCTGTCTTATTTCTTCTATTTCTCACCTTAGGTACTTTCTTCGCATGTCAAAGAAATTCAACACATATTCAGAATCTGATCATCTGGGTTCGCATATTTCAGCATTTGCAGCAAAACCCACGTCTTAGATTTTTTTGAGGAAATCGCCCCGTAGTCTTCATTCTGAAGCTCTGTGCTTTTTTCCGAGAATTTCTTTGCATGTGGGCCAAAATCACATCTTTTTGAAAATCTCATCATCTGGGTTTGTTCAGAATTCCGTTGTGCATAAAACCCATGTTCCAGTTTTTCTCATGAAAAATTGCCCCAAGAAGCTCTAAAAACCCCTACAATTCTCGACTGAAGAATCTTTGTATGTCAAGCTAAACAACGTGTTTTCACAATTCTGACGTTGTGGGTTATCTTAAAATCATTTTCCGAACAAAACCCATGTCTCAGAATTTTTGGTGAAAATTATCCTCCGACAGGTTATTTTTAGCCTCACCAGGGGCCATTTTAGCTTTTCAGAGAAAGTTGTCAGAACATAGCCGTGTTCACAGTCAACGGGAAAGTTTTTCAGAAGGCGGTTTAACTAGACTGAATTCGAGACCAAGTCGGTCTTAATTTAGGTTTTCATTAGAGCAGCTGACAAAGAAGCGTTAAGTTGCAAAAGGAATAGAGATTACTTCATTTATGGAGCCGCCAAAGTCACTCAGATACTGCGCCATTATCTTCATGAAGATGGTACCCGCGCTGATCTCGAGGTTGTGCAAACTAAGTGACAGATGACAAAGAGATCGATGAGTTCTTGGTCGAAGTGTTAGACCGAGTTGACATGGAGTGATCTGCCAGTTGGAACCTGCAGTTAATTTCGAGGATTGAGTCATGAGCAACAGTTAACTCGACTTTCAGTCTTGAGTTTACTTGCTGACTTAACACATTCTTATCTCATCCTTGGAATTATCATCACAGGAGTTAGGGTTAGGGTTTCCAGTTAACTGAGGGTAGTGTCCAGTTAACTTTGCTTTAAATAAGGACGTGCATGCTTGCACATTGTCCATTTAGGTTAAATGTATCGGTTAACTGATGGTAGCTTTCCAGTTAACTGTATAGTTTACTTCATTAGGGTTTAATAAAAAATCTTGCATGCATTTGCGAGACTGTAGTTGACTCAAGGTGATTTTAGGGTTACCTACACCTTGATGTATATAAATAAGAGCTTTGGCTCATTTGTAATTGACTTTTGCTTGAGAGAGAAATATATGCTGCGCCTACCTTGCCCTCAATATTGCTCTTTTGGTATTTGTTCATGCGTCTTTGCTATTACAGTTAATTGTTATGCCACATAGGGTTTCATGCGATTGTGATAGTGGATTCTTTCCATAGTTTAGATAAATCTGTTTTGTGCATCTTTATCATTACGATCAATTGTTATGCCACATAGGGTTTCATGCAATTGTGATGATAAATCTGTTTCGTGACCTTTTACCGTTATGATCGAGTGTTATGCCACATAGGGTTTCATAAGATTGTGATGATAAATCTGTTTGTGAAGTCTTTTACCGTTATGATCAAGTGTTATGCCACATAGGGTTTCATAAGATTATCTTGGTAGATTCTTAAATCTGTTTTGTACCTAATAAACTTGTTCAGATTGAGATAATAGTTGCGCCACCTTGCCTTCAAGTAGAGAATCTGAATGCGTTTATCGTCTGATAGTCATAACCTTGCTCCGTTTCCTCATGCTCTGTTTTCTTGAGGGAACTGGATAGAATTTAAGTTATTTAGTTGTAGTTAGTGAATCTGCGAAACCAGAGAAAACTCAGCTGCAACGTATTAGTTTTCGAGAAAGCCTTGTACCTCTACAGCTGAAACAAAAAGACAGGATTTAGTTTAGCTTATTTCCATTTGCAAGTACTTTTGTAAAGCACAACGAGGGAGCTTCCCCTCCTAATTTGAAGAGCACTCATTGCGTAGTGTACATAGGCTGTTCGTAGCAACTCTTACTCCAGAGGTGTTAGTTGTTACGCCAACAACTTGACAAAGTTCTTCATTCCAAAAGATATTAACTCCTTAACCATTGAGGTCAGTGCTGGAGCGTTTCTTTATTTTGCACAAGGGAATGATCTTCAAATGCATTTATTTAAACAATCTACAGTTTTAGACATGGATCATGATATTTTACTTGTGTAACGGAGAGGAATGATAATTTTTATTTATTCCTAAATTCTTTTTGCCTGCCAAAAAAAAAACTATTTCTTATCTCTCACTCATCTGAAACAATTTCTCAGATGCATAATAAGAAAAATATAGAAATTCCATTGAACAGATTATGTTTTCAACAGCCCTAAGAAAGTGTTGTAATTTTTTTTACTAGAGTCCAGACACAATGCATTGTGTCTTTGCAATTGTCACATAGATGTCAAATTTTCAATTGAGGAATTTACACTTTTCAAAACTTTTCAGTCAGAGGCAGGTTGCTATCTCAAATTTCTTCAATAAGCTTCTTCCACAACAGATAAAAATGTGGAATACAAAGCTTATATGGATGGATTATAATTGACCAGCTTTCACATTTTATAAATAAGAAGCACTAAAACCAGACATCCAACATTCAAGCAAAGACACAAATAATTCTTCAATGCTATTTTAAAAAGCAGAAAATATATCATATCAACCACAAAAGGAAAAAAGCACAACATTCCAAACATAACACACTAAATGTATAACATCCAACCATAGCAGTCCTCATCAAAATCATAAAATGAACAAGACTGAGTTTTTGAAAGTTTTAAAACAGCCATTCCTGTGCTGCTGCTAAGATTTTGGTGTCAGTGAAAGTCAAATACTTACAGGTTACAACCTTTTTGAGAGAACCCCTGGATTCAATCTGTGAGTTTTCCATGATAACAAGAATAACTTCCACAGCTGCTGCAATAAATCTTCTATATTTTGAGGCTTAAAATTGACTTACTTGAAGAGTAGTTCCTCTTGCACACAACAATCTGGACTATAATTTCAATTTCTTGCAATATTTCCTCTTAATGCTATCGCATTTCCACAATCCATATTGATTCTTGCTAGATGAGTTTTGGATTCGATTGTGTAAAATTTTTACGTCAATGTTTCACATCACACTCCATGAACCATCATCAGGATAGCTGAGAGGTCATTTTTTTCTGCTTGAGCTCTCAGCTATCCTGATGATGGATCACGGACTGTGATCCGAAACGTTGATACAAAATTTTTACACAATCAAATCCAGAAATCATCTAGCAAGAATATTTCTTCTTTCATTTCCTTGATTTAATAGTGTGCAATGGAAATTTGTGGCTGAGCTGCATTTATTCTTTACGGAGAAAATAATTTTTAATGTTCCCATACATTCGACACCCTCTTCCTGAAAAAAATAGTATTCTTCTCTTTAAAATTTTTTGAATAGTTTTTCTTAAAGCAACTCCCAAAAGCTGGCAGGCATGCATTAAGGCAAGTATAATAACCTTTTTTTCTTTGAAGGCCTTTACCAGGCACATGGAAGGGGGAGATAACAAATTTTTATATTTACATTTTATTTATTTATTTTGTTTTGTTTCCTAGTATTCCCTTTTTAAATAGTCTTTACTTTAATTAATTTATTTAAATATAATATTATTTAATAACAATATGAAATTTATTTATTTATTATAGCAATATAAATATTAAGACACAAGTGATATTTAATAATATCAACTAAAGAAGTATTTGCAGGTCTTAGAATGCATATATATGGTTCCTTACAATATGTATGACAAAAATAAAATTTAAGCCTCTTTAAGCAATATACATGCATTTACTTACATATGTTTATAATAGTGAAATTGCATTCTCATGCCAATTCCCACTTGGTTTGGGGTCCATTTTAGTAGAAAATCTAAATACAACTATGTATAACAAGTAGCACACTCTTGTGCTAAGTTGGGTTCATGACCCTCGTTAACACGAACTCTCTGAGTATTATTTAAGTTATCTAGATTTATATAAAAGATTTCATTTATCATGCAAATATGTTTATCCATAATTCATAAAATAATAGAGTTATCTAAATAACAAAACCCAAAAATCATTCACACATGCAACCTAACTGGATGAGTCTAGGTGAGTGTGTGTGTTGATTCTATCATAGCTAGTTACCTCCATCGACTATAACCTTTTCCTCGATCATACTCTCTCTCCAATATGAGAAAATGTCAACAATTCATAATACACTTATAAAGTAGAACACATAATTAACCATCATGATTATAATCATTTTTTTTTAATCACTCTATAATCGATATAATCAAATTAGCTTTCCTAATCACTGGTTATTAAACAATTAATGTAACAATTAAGTGATTGGGCTAAGATAATTAAACGGGATGTGACATCGAGCATTTTGGAAGTCTTGTAAATTTTCTTCTTGAGTTTGAATATGCTCAAAACCAACTCTTAGGGTAACATCAAGATCAATACCGCCACTCAAAGAGAGGGATGAGACGGTGAAGTAGGATTGTAGAAATGGAATGAGGAGGTGTGTTTGGATAGTTAGAAATGCCTATTGTAGATTGTTCTTTAGAAAAGTACGAAGTAGTCTGGATAGGCAATGTAAATGGTTTAGATTGTGATGTGTTTAAATTGTGGATACTTCTCCTAACTATGTTACCTAAAGAGAGAGATTGGCTCAAAAATCTCATAAGGTTCTTTACAACTCTTAATTTGACTTTATTAAAAGTACAAGTAGGACAATCAAAAGAGATATGAGCAATTGATTTTATGTTTTTAAGTTTTTTGAAATGTTAGTTTTTTTTTTTTTTCCTCTTTTGACTCAGGTTTGAATTGTAAGCATGTCTGGTTCATCAAAATGCAGTATTATTAAATTGATTCTAGCAGAGGAACAACTTTCCTTGAGAATCAACTTCTTATATTACACTAGGATGAATCAAATAGGCTGATTTATTGTTTGACAAATCCTTTTATGTAAGTTGCCTGTTTTGGTAAAGGATGAGGTATGGGTACAAAATACGGGTATATGCTAATACAACAATTTTTTTCTTGGGTATGGTACATTTGGGTACGGTTGTATAATATATATACATATATTAATATATGCAAAAAATTTAAACATATACAGAATTGTAAATGCATTTGATGGTATGATACTTCATCATTGATCAATGGTAGTGATAAAGATAAATGCTAGTCAATAGTTCGAAATTTCAATATTATGTCATATATCATATATCACTAGAGTCACGATTCAAATGAAGGTCATTACAATTACAAAATTGAAATAAATACAATAAAAAAATTGTATAATTGTCTTCAATCTTCATCAATCATCAAAAGGATCTAGATCAAGGTCATAGTTTGGTTCAACATCATTTGAACCTCAACTAAATGCATTGCCATTTGTACTAGGTGCATCATGTGTAAGAGTCTCATCATTATCATCTATAGTGACTCTAGCAAGCTTTGCAATGGATGCATCAAAGTTGGCACACTCAAGTGCTATGTCCCAATGCTTCATTGAATCTTCCTTGTACTCATCTTGCTTATGTGATAGAAGACGCAAGCTGGAATGGATATAAACCAAGTGTTTTGCTTTTTTTTTAGCCAACTGGTTACACTTCATTGAGTGGATAAAGGAGTATGTACTTCAATTCCATTCAGCCGAAGAAGAATTTGCAACCTATTGAAATTGGAGACAAAACCAAAACAAGTTAAAAATAAAAATGCAAAATAAATTAAAGAATCCAAAAGAAAAAATGCAAAATAAATTAAAGAATGGTAAGTATTAAAGTCTACAATACAAATGTTAAATAATAAAAAATAAAAAATACTTGTGCAAGGGACTTGAGAAACAAATAATCTTTCCCATGGTGGTACCACCATGTACGAGCATCTACATTGTATTGGTCTTGAAGAGCACAAATATTACAATCTGGTCCTGAGATGAACATGCCAAACTCTTTTTTAACATTTTCCACCACTTTTGGATCTGAGAAGAGTCTTTTGAATGCCCACTTGTACCCATTATTTAATGTCCCCATTTTCTAGCTCGTCGAAACAATAAGAATTAATTTAATTATTTAATGTTGCCCAACAAAAAGTGCAAATTATAAAGGTAATATTAAATAATTATATTAATAAAAAGGTTATAAGTGACGTTGGGGAATATTTTAAGGTTAAATTAATAAAGTCACTTTATAATAAAGCTTTTTTTTCTGTAGTTGATTGTCTTCATCATACAATGCTCAGAGGTATTCACATAATCGGTTGATGGTTTCATGTATTCTGATTGGTATGAAAATCATATTGGTTTATATTTATATTTTCATCTGCTCAGTTTGAATTTAATGAAGGCAATAAATAATGCATAAATAATGCAACTGTTTTATGTGTTATTGGGCTTGTTGGACACGCATTCGTAGTTGCATTTAATTGCCTTTACCCAACGAATATTATATCAATTCGTGCTGTTCATTTTTGTTGGGCCTCTCCTTGTTGGCACAAAAGACAAATATTCTTTGGCACATGTATTTGTGATCGGGCTTGGTTTAAGTCGGCTCCATTGAGAGAATTCAAAAGTGTTTGATCACAAGCAAATGCAAACTTAAAGCTTTGGTTCCCTATGAAATACTTCTTGCTGAAACAGGGGCAATTCCTATTGAGACCATTGGTATGGTGAGTCTTTTGAAATATTTGAAAAAAGTTGAGCAGATGGAAGCTCATCGGTGGTGAAATGTTGTCTTTAGAGGTGTCTTAGGTGAATGAAAGAAGGCATGGATGAATCAAAATTGTAAGTGGATGAACAAGTGGAACATTCACTTGAATGAGTGTTCTAATAATAGTAAAGAAATAAAGTTGTATGTGGTTGAAAAATTTCGCAAGATTATGTGGACAAGGGCGGTTGGGAGAAAGAAAAAGTATTATGTAGAAGAATTTAATCCCAACTCAGACCATCAACAAAAGGCATATTGTAAGAACTTGTTTTCCTTCAACTCCTGAGACTGTGCTTTGGTTTTTGTGTTTTGTAATTTCTTTGTAATCTTTGATCTGTTTTGAGGGTTTCAATGCTTTTGAATTTTTTTGCAAATAATAGAGCAACTGAAACTTTGAAAACAAATATAATAAAGCTAGAAATAGCAATCTGCAAATGCTTGGTTTTATTGCTTAATAGCAATAATCTAGGTACAAGCATACCCGAATAAACATTGGCTGGTTATTGTACTGTTTGCAGAAAAAGCACCTCATTGATTAATTTGATTCTACTCATTTAGGCGTCCTTTTTCCTCAAATCCGCTAAGGCTGGTCACTCTAGGGCTGGGCGCACATCTCTATAATTTTTAATGATTTTTTTGAGCCACTCTTGACCAAAATCTATCCCTTGAAAATGTCCGCCTCCTTGCTGCCGGTAACACACAAAAATCAGATCGAACCCTTTGTAAATTTGTGCTGGAGATAGCAAACAATCAGTCACCAATCTGCTCTTCGATTTGACACCAAAACCCCTACGATTTGCTAGTGAAACCCTTTTAAGCAACCTGATTTTGCACAATTAGAACTTCTGGATGAAGCTCTCCTGAATGGCCAAATTCAATGGGTATCTCACCACCTCAAATGGCTGCAACATTGAAGAGTGAACCTTCTGCAATGGCTGACTGATTTAGAAATCCATGGCTTCCTCTCTTAGAAAAAAAATTCATCAAAACCAATGCTCAATCAAATGAATCATTTATTTCACAAGGATGAAATATATAACTTCAAGGAGAGGTCGATTTCCTCCAAAAAATAAATTTAATAACAATTAAATGTTATAATATTTGTTTCATTTAATTTTCACCTCTTAAAAGCCTTGGAATAAGCGCCTAACATTTAATTGCATAATTGGCCCCCTTTTTAGTGATGAATTGACCCCTCAAAGTTACTTTATAATATCTCCTTTTATAATTAAAATATTAATTGAGCCACTTAAACTTTAATATCTACTTCAATATTTAATATTTCATCAAATCGTCTGAAATTGGAATCAACTCTATGAATCTCAAGACGACCAGGTGCCTTACTAAAAATAGTAAAGGTCCCTCTCAACCATTCTTTGACTTACTATAAATAGTAAGTATAGCAATTGGAACCTTGTGAACGCCAAACAAAAGCCAAAAATTGAAAACTACTGAACACTGGAGATGATGCAAACCTTAGAATACCCTCTAAGCCTCCTCATTAGCCTACGAGGGCCAAAATAATAGGCTAATCACCTCTGATAATTGATGTCAACTAGAAGGGGACATTACACATATATAGAGGCCAATATTCCATGGAGGTCAAAGATTCTCATAACACAATTGAGGACTAACTCATATCGTCCTAAGTGTGAAACGGGGAGATGGAAGAGGCCAAAAGAAGTTTGGGAAGAGAGGGTTTGTATCTTATGTGCAATAGGGTAGGTGGAAACAGAAAATCATTTTATCCTAGATTGTAAAGCTTACAGTGGCATCAGGGGAAACTACATAAGTGGGTTAATAGTTGCAAATTTTCAAGATTTATTCAGCATGGAATGGGTGGGGAGAATGGGAGAGTTTATTATCAAACTTAACTGCAGGAGGACAACACTTCACAATGCTAAAATAGCAGGGGTTACTGTACCATAGGCTTTCTTTTGGTCTCATGGATGTTAAAAGTCTTCTATTCTATTATTGCCATCTTCATATTTCCATCATATGTTGAGTCTAGAGGTTCATAGTTTCCAGAAATAAATATCAGGCCTCTTCGGATTTTGATGCCAACTTGGTATCTTTTCTATTTGTGGGATCTTATTGGTAGTTGAAAATGTTGATGTGGAAGCATTGCTGTTATTTCTAGAAAAGCAAGACAAATCTGCATAGCATCGAATGATATTGGAGAACCTAAGTATTTGAAAGGTGGTCAAAATATGGAAATTCCTTTGATTTTAGACTTGGTATGGTTGAGCGTTGGTTTTCATGAACTCTGTCATGTCCCCGAATTGGAGGTATGGTGATTTAATTAAATTATTTAATTAAGTTATCCAACTTATTAATATTTCATGAGGATAGCTTAATTGATGATTTAATTAAATCAAGAGGTGTTATTAAATTAATTATTTATTAAGTTATTCCAAAAATAAAATATAAAAAGGGATGACTTTCTATTTAATTAATTTAATAATAAAAAGTGACTTAAGTGACTTATAATAAATTAATAAAATAATAAAGTCACTTGAGGAATAATCAAGAATCTTCTAGAAGTCTCTTGGTGATGAGGTTGAAAAAGTATAAAAAGAGGCTTTGGCTATGCATTTGGACATCTTGAGTTGCAAACACTTTTCTACTACACTGCTGAAGCTGAATGCTTAGCTTATTGTTTTCTAGTCTTCGTTTGTGAAAGACCAAACCTAGCTGGTTAAGTGCCAATTTCGGTTGTGCAACACCAACCCTAGTTGGATAGTGGAGGAAGATACTTCAGTCTTTCTCATTGGACTTATTGCAATCATTGGAGGTCATTTTTGGAGAGATTTATGAGATATTTTGAAGTCTATAATTTTGCTTCAGTCTGCAGATCAGCCATGGGAGAAATTGCATTTTCATTCGTTGCTCTTCAATAAGGAGATATAATTTTGTGGGTACTTGAGGGATTGCTTCCTTTGGTGTTGGCAATCATTTTCATAACAAATTTGAGTAGCTTAGAGGCTGCATTTATTTATCTAAAGTATTGCCAGGCAAGAACAGGGGCGGCTAGGTGAAAGCATCGATTGGGCCTAAGAGGAGTTCAATTTGCTTGGAATTTGATTGCTACTTCATCTCTCATCAAGGGCTTCAACATTCAATCAGGTTCCACTATTAGTAGTTCATAATTTTATTGCATATGGCAAAGTTTAGAGTTGCAGCTGTAGGTGCATATTTCCTTACCAGCAATTATCATATTTTGTAATCAATGCAAATGCCAAGAGTCTTGGCTTATTGATGAGCATTGTATTGGATCATTGTGTTGTAATCAGAGATACTAATTTGCTGGTCATTTGTAGTTGTCATTGAGCAATTCTACATCATTTGTACTCAGCTTATAGCATGCATGCCAATTGTTTGACAAAATGTCAATTGGCTGTAGGTTCTTTTTTTTGGCATAAATAATGTTATAATTTTGCATACCAAGTGTTTGTATTAATGCCACTTGGCAGTAAGTGCATAAATGCCATCTTAGGTTGCATCCAAAGTGTTTGTCATAATTACTAGTTTTTGTAGCTGCATATTGCAAGTAGTTTCAGTCACATATATGCATTGAATATTGCCAAAATAAGTTGCACATTCATGTTAGGTCATTATTTAGACAATTTAGAGTCATTTGCTAGCATCCTTATTGATGCTAAGTGAAGAAAAGTGTCATTATAGCAAACTGAAATTTTATATCAGTCATATGACCCTTGTATGCGAAGTGTTTGATGAAATTCCTTGAGCCTTCAATCAACATTTTGAGGTCAGATTTGAGCAGAGTCATTTCAAACTCGTGGTGATTCCTCTCTTTGATGTGAGTTCTGAGTATTGCCAAACAGGGACATGAGGAATGGAAAAAGACATTGAAGGTAGTTTGGGTGAGTCGTGAGTCACTACGGAAGGCGTGTGACCTCTCAGACCACATCACACCAGATCTGGAAGCTATGTGAAGGACTATAGCTAGGCATTTAAACACCAACAAGAAGTACATGAGGTTCTATTAATAGTAAAGTCTGAGTTTGTGAAGTCGTGAGTCTTTGTTCTTAAGCTGCGTGATCATTTGAGGGTCAAATGGCCTGAAAGAGGGTGTTTGGGAATGTAGAGGTCCTAGCGTGAGGTTTGCACCATAGATGTAGCTTCTCATTAGCAGTACGGGCACCTTGAAGGTTATGGGCAAGCGTATTTCCCAGGTCTGATCATAATACACAGTCATAGGTAAATGGATAATGCTGTTATTGTATAATATGAAAGTACATTCTTGCTGTAGCTCAGATTGGGCATTTTGTGCATGCAAATGAGTTCCTTATATTGCTCTAAATATATGCGTGTGTGGCCGTAGCATTGTAACTACTGTTGTAGTTGTATGATAGTTTGCATCAGTGTAATACTCTAACTAATCTACAGCTTAAGAATGGAAAGTAACTACCAGTTTCAGCTAAAGTGTAACTAACTATTTTTCATACTAGGGTTTTCTTTGCAATATTGAACGGAAAAGATAAACAATTTGAAAAATAATAACATAATCAATTCATCAACTAACTTTTAGTTTTCAATTTCAGCTGAAAAGGAAACAATTAACTTAATACATGTAACTGAAAGTCACAATAGGATAATAACTAACTTTTCTTTACTTTCGAAATGCAAAGAGCATTTATTACAACTATGAAATAAACATGCTAAAGTATTTATAATTGAAATTAAGAGAGAGAGAAAGTGCTACAAGAAATTACAGTCTGAAGGCTTCCAACTGGAATACTTGACAAAGAATTGGTCATCAAGGGATAAAGAAATATCATCAAGGGCTTTTCCGCCCAACCAAAGACCTATTGGTCTCTCGCGTTTCTTCAACTGAAGAAACCTGAACCTTGATGAGGGTTATCAATAAAGGATCACATAAATATCATCATGCATTTGAGCCTGGTGTCAAGAACCTATATGTTGTGACCTTTTCACACATCGCCCCATTCAAAATGGGGACCCCTAATTTTTGCTCCATTCTGGTCTTTTGGGCTTTGGTTTTCTCTCTCTCTCTTTCTGTCTCTTTTCTGATTATCTGCCTTCCGGGGACGTTCCTGTCTGTGAGCTTAAACGTGAAATTTGGCCAAGTCTGAAAATTAGGGTTTCCATCTCTCCTAGCCAATCTAGGGTCAAACAAAGTGAATAAATTGAAAATTGAGATTTACATTGGTGTCAGTATGCTTCCAGTTGACTCAGCTAAATTTCATCAAATTCTGACAACTTACTATTTTTAGTAAGTGTGTAATTCTGGGCATTCCGTCAACATTCTTGAAATTCCGACAGTCACACTACATCCAGGACACATCAAGCTGCTCACCAGCAAAATTTGAGCTGAAACGGACAACTTACTATTTTTAGCAGTTCAGCTTCTAGAGCAAATTTTAGGGCTTAGATGCAGAGTTTTTCAACGCATGTCTGGAGATTCCTTCTAGGTTTTTGGAGACCTTCGCGATGGTGTGACATGCAAAGCGAGATAACGACTTTCAGACTTCAGCCCTCTGAGGCCATTTTTAGGGTTTGCATGTCAGGGTTTCCTTTGCATGTCTGCATATTCTTTATGGGTTTTTCAAGAGCTACGCAGTGATGTAACATGCAAACGGAGATAATCACTCATTTAGGAACTTACTATTTTTAGCAGATGCATTCTGGCAGCCACCTCCCATCACTTCAAACTCACAAACTGATCGCAGTGCAACAGAAACAAGAACATAGATCATTTGATATGCATGTAAAATGAATTAGGGTTTTCAGCTTCGGGACCCAAAAAGAGGCGTAAAAAGTCAAATTTTTTGAAAACCGGTGTAAACCACCGCGATCAATATCTTTCAAGCTATCCGCTAGTAAAATTTGAAGGCAAACGGAGCACTTACTATAAATAGTAAGTCATTTCAGAAATAGGCTAAAAATAGTAAATCAACGTCAGGCGTCGGTGTCAATGGGCAGGTCACGTGGTGAGGGGCACACTTTTCGAATTTCAAGTCAATCGGAGTTGTGGAAATATAAAAACCAAGCAGTTACTATAAATAGCAAACCACCTTTGGAAATATGCTATTTTTTGCAGGCTAGCTTAGAATAGCAGTGTCAACAGGCTGACAGGGTCATGAAGATCCAGTGTTCAAAATTTCAAATCGTTTTGAGCTTCAGAAGTGTAGAAATTAGAGGACTTACTATTTATAGTAAGGCATGAAGAAGCTGGCAGAGGCAAGGAAAATGGCTAAGTTTGAGACTTCATCCTGCACCACCATGAAAATGTGCCCATCTTCAGCTGAAGCCAGAAAAATTTCTAATGCGCCCATCTTTAGCTGAAGCCAGAAAAATTTCTAAGGCATAAAGTTTATCCTCTTGCCTGGGAAAAATGCGCCCTCTTCACAGACATGATGCAAGAAAATTTGTAAGTATGAATATCCTCCTGCTTAGCTAAAATGCGCCCAAGGAAAAGTTGGTAGAAAAGTCAATGAGAATTTCTAAAGGTTTCATCCACCTCCTATGGTAAAATGCGCCCTCATGCATGGTCTCATGTTTGAAAAATTTCTAAGTGTTGAGTTTATCCCTCACACATAGCCAAATGCGCCCAATCTAAGAGTTTGATGAGAAAGTCAAAAGGGTCAATGTACTTCATCTTCCACCACCCTCCATTTGCGCCCGAATGAGTTGCCAGAGATGAAATTAGAGAGTGCTTGCATTACAAGATGAATTTAAAAATTTCCAAGTCAGGGCAACTCAAGACAATCACAGATGTGAAGAATGGATTTAAATTGATTGAATGATACTTTTCTAAGGTTCAAAATTGTAAAATTTAAATGAACCCATTCGTTGTATACCCATGGATTCTTCACGTTTTGGAGAAAATTTTCTTCTGGGTACTGATGATCTTCAATGAGAAATGGATTTCTATGATTTCTGCACTTCGCCAATGCCTTTCGGATGAAGAATTTAATCGGTGCTCCAATTATGAATTTTCCTAAGGGAAATTTTAAAATTTTCTAAGGCCAATTTGAATAAAATGTGTTTTCCAAAGGAAAATGCTTCGACGATGAATTTAAAGTGAATTGCCTAGATATTTTTGATTGAATTCTTCACAAGATGAATTTTATAGAGCCAAGGAGAAATAAAATTCAAGTGACAGAGCTCCGGCTGGTGAATTAAATTGATTAAAAGATGAATTTAAATTAAACATTTTCGAAAGTGAATTAAAACATGCCAGTCAAAGTTGAAATTCTAGAAGATTAAGATTCCTGACGTCGAAAGACAAGTGTTGCAAATACCAGAGGAGGGAAATTCAAATTCTTGAAGAGAAGTAGTGGAGATTTAATGCACTGGCTAAACTTAGCCTCTTTCTAGAAGTCGATTTTCCTATAAGAGCTGAGTGTTTATTCATTTCTTTTCACTGCTGGAGGAATTCAAATTTGCTCTAAGTCTGAAGCTAAGTTGAGTGTGAAGATTGAAAGTTGTTGTGGCTGCAATTGTTGGAGAAGTTTGAATTTTTGAAGGAGTCTATTTCTGAATCTGAAGTCTGCAATGCAAGTGATACATTCGATTTGAAAAGAAGAAGGTCGCTGAAGTTCAAATCTGAAGTTGCTGAGGTACGAATTTCAAAATGTGAAGTTGCTGAAGCTAAGAAATTACGACTTGAGGTGGAGGTTTGAAGTTGCTGGGAATTTGAAGTTTGGAATTGCTGAAGCAAAGTTGGGCGATTTTCTATAAAGTTGGAGTTGCTGAGGCTTGCTTGGAAATTTTTCTAAGTATTGACAATTTGAAATCTGTTGGAGGAGAAGTGAGGTTTGCAAATGAGAAATAATATTGCAACTTCTTGAAGTCGACTGACAGCCCTGCATGGTATTTTATTTATTTTTCAAAGTAAATTTGCTGATGTATGTTTATTGTTGTGCAGATGGCTGAAGTAAGAGCAACTGGCAAAGACAACAATGGTGCATCCACGCAAGCTGTAATCAAGAAGCTGAGCAAGCCTTTCATGCCAGAGTCAAAGTTCACTTCAAAGTTGGCCAAGCTCGCTAACATGAATTTGGGCTCTTTCAACTTGGAGACCTTCAAGAATCGAATGCTGGGAATTGGTAGTCATCAACCTTCAGCTACTTCACACAACATCATTCGAAGTGGATTATATGCAGCTGCTGGTTTCCCACCAGCTATTAAGTGTTCGGAGCTGATGATGGAGTGCGCCAACTGCTATGAGAAGGATCACAGATCAATTATGTCACCGGATGGTCAAGTGCTCGCCAACCTCACCCCTGTTGCTATTGGCAAAGCTTTTGGAATTCCAGCACACAGGAACATGATTTACAAATCAAAAGAACGTGTTGAGCGAATGTATGCTTCTGCATTCGAGAGACGTACGGAGACGATCAATACTCGCTGGATGAGCAACCCCAAGCCCTCTCATACGAAGCTGCCAAGACAAATTATAGCAGATGACTTGAAGCAGGAGTACTGTGATCTTATCATGATGCTGAGTAGAGTTGGAGGTTGCCCACAAGCATTTATTTTTGAGCCATGGATGTTCTATTACATCAACCTCGTGCTGGAAGGAAAGGAGTACATTAACTGGGCTACAATGATTAGTGACAATTTGCACGAGCAGCTCCTGAGTTTGAGAAGAACGAAGACATTCTACATGGGCTCTTACATCATTTACATGTTGGCCCGTATGACGAAGTATAGAGGGATTTCATATAAGTAGCCTGTTGGTTGTGGCTCTCATCAATTCAAAATCCATGAGGCTTGTCCACAATTGCATTTGACATGTACTACTCATTACAAGCGTGTCAACAATGCTTTTACCATGCACATCACGAGAATATTGATGTTAGAAATATCTAGGCAACTAGTTGCCTACGATAAGATTCAGAAGAAAAAGAAGAAAGGAGGTGTTGACTTCCCAATTGTCATGGGCAATTCAGATGAAGTATGTCCTTCATTACAGGCAGCTAGAGAAGCTGAGAGTGAGCTTCGGTTTTATCACTTTTCCTATCACACCAGCAGACAGCACTATGATCCACATAACAATATCAGGTGGGTACTGTCAGAAGAATTTAAACATAAGGCAAACATTGAGGATTATTGGGCTGGTGCATCAGACTGTTGAGATTATGGATGCACAGTCCTTGAAGCTGCAGTCTTCGATGGAGGACCTTGAAGCCAGGAAAGATAATCAACCACCCAGAAAGTGTTGCAACTAGGCATGCACAATAGAGATTCTATATTGATATGATATGATTGATTGATTACAAATGTACAAGATGCCTTGAATATATAGGCAAGAAGTAAAACCTAAGATGCAAGAGATGTTGCCATGTGTCTTGATCTAACAACATGTGACAACATATTAACCCTATCTAGATGATCATTAAAGGTTGAGATAAGTTCTAGAAGGACAACTCATCTTCTAGAAGGAATCTTATCTCCTACAAATAAGGGAATATTATCCCATTTATTAAATGATTTATCTAATAATGCAACTTAGGACTTAATTAATTAAATGCAAGACCTAAGTTAACTTATGCTAGTGTAATAATTAATTAATTAATTACACCAACACAAACGAGGCTAAAGTCAAGAAGAGAATGTTCTCTAGGTTGCCAATAAGCATGATTAGGGAGTGTGAAGTCATTCCAGTGCCAAACTAGGTGAGCGAGGACATGAATTTTCTCCATCCAGATTATGAGGCTGTGAGAGATACTCCACTTCCACTTCCAGATTGGTTAGAACTAGAGATTGCTGATTTGGACACACTTTCTATTCTAGTCTTGACATTTATTAGAGCGTGGGTTGACAGGCATGTGAGTAGATTGAAGAGTAGGTTGATTGCATTGACTTACAATTTGATGGGAGATCACAGGACACCCACCACCAGCAGGAAGAAACAAATTACACGAGGTC